>CAUZXS010003698.1:160000-190960 GCA_963585895.1 Sepioteuthis lessoniana
ATATATATAAACGCAAAGCCACCCTAAAACACACAAAATTTATGAAAGGACCTCTCCCCTGAAAATAAAATATAAGGTAATTCAATTTTTATTTACATTTTTTTTTTTTGGTTGATTGCATTTTTTAGTGACTTGTGTAATAGATAGTAAAAAAATTCACCCCTTAAAAAAAAGCATTTTCCTCTTCTGAGAATACCCCTGCCACCACCACGAAAGCAAAAAACACATTACAAATTTTCCCCTTAAACGCAGTCCAGTATTAAGAAAAGGACCCACTACTCGAAAGTTAGAAAAAAAAAGTTTACAATCTGTCTGGTTACTTGTCTTTTCCATGCTAACTGTTCTAAAAATGGGGGATCATTCTACATTAAATTAAAATATGAAAGTGAATCCCTTTTATAAAAAGTAAAATAATTAAAAAAAAAATTGCCATGACTTTGAGGATCTACTTAGTTGAAATCATAATAATTAGATAAATAACTAAATGAATAAATAAATAAAAAGAAATTTTTTCCTGGTGAACTTGTATGGTTGAACGTGTAGAATGATAATCAAAATAAAAATGACCAATTTTTCAGAGTTTGTTCTGCTTTTCTTCTGCGATTCTTTCTTTCTTTCAGCTTTTTTCTATTTTTCAGCTCGTTCCTTTTTTTCTTACTTTCAGCTTCTTTCTTTCTTTCTTTCTTTCTTTCTTTCTTTCTTTCAACTCGTTCTTTTCTTTTTTCCTTACTTTTAGCTTCTTCCTTTCAGCTTCTTCCTTTCAGCTTCTTTCTTTTTTCTTTCTTTCTTTCTTTCTTTCTTTGGGATACACTGGACATAAAGAATTTTTTATCATACAAGAGATTAAACGAGTTACGATTTTTGTAAACGTACGGCTCCTTTGCTCCTAGATTAACCAATACAAAACTGGAAAAGCATCTAATAAGTCAATGGTTTTGTAACTATAGATCAAGGGTTCACCTACTCTCAAAATTGTTTTAGATACAACTATATATATATATATATATATATATATATATATATATATATATATATATATATATATATATATATAAGTAAGTACGTCTGCGATTGAATTTGAACCTAGTATTTGAGGTCTATATATATATATATATATATATAAATAAGAAAAAACTAACAAAACAACCGTTTAAAAACGTTGGATAAATCAAAGTGTCCGAATGCCCGCCAACAGTAAAAAAAAAAAAAAATAAAAAATAACGCAGATCAATTCTATTTTTTCATTTCATCAAATAAACCACCCGCCTCAGGTTTGTCATTTCTCTTTCGCTTTTCAAACACATGAAACTTTTAGTGACGGAAAGTGAGAAAATAATTATTTTAGAGTAATGGTATATTAATTGTCAATATCTGTAGAATATTCACGGGTGCAGAGCGACTGGAGGTCACGTGGTGATAAAGTTGAAATAGTTAATCCCATTATAAACAAATATTGGAAATTCGTACAAAAGGAATATGAGACTTAGCATGATTGGGTGGGGAAAATGACCCACAGGGAATTGTGTAAGAGACTAAAATTTGGCCATATAAACGGATGGCCAGAAGACCAGTGTTAATTGACAAGAAAAAACGAATTCGTCACCGGTTGGATTTTGCTGTTCACAGAGCGAAAATAAATGAAAACGAAAAGAGAGACAAGTAACCGAATCTTGCTGTAAAACGATATGGATCAAGAAAAAGAGAAGGAAGAGAACTTGTCAGCATTAAAGATAGTGTGAATGCATCAATATGAGGACTCAAAGTCTACATCAAAAAGTACAAAGAAAGATTATTTTTAGCTGCCAGTATCACCATTAACAGCATAAAGACAAACACAGCAACAACAAAAACGAGGGAACAGAAATGGAAGAAAAAAAGAAAAAACTCAGCACAAAACGCCATAAGAACCAATTATGTTGAAGCCCAAATCGGTTAAGCACACCAGAATAGTAAACGTTGGTGATAGAGACGAAATGGTTAACAAGCGAAACGGTTAATTATCGAAAAAAGAGTACAAGACTTGACACGACTGGGTGGAGAAAGTGATCCACTGAGAATTGTGCAAGACACTGATATTTGACCATACAACCAAATGGTATATGTTGTAGCAGAAAGAACCTTGTATTTTTGTTTGGCGCGTAATTTAATTTGACCGTTAGGATCGCCGAATATTTTCACCCAATCAGGATGACTTGTCCGATTCATCCCGAACCATCTTTCCTAGCAGCACCAAAAATTGAAGAAAGCCCGCGAAACATTCTCTTCCTCAGAAATCCTCAATAGGAACGGACGTCTTATCGTCTGCTCTTGAATAGCAGCAGCAGCATCATGCACTATGAGGAAAGCCGTCTAGTTTATGGACCCCTTGCGTCTATTCTTCTAGACCAAGGGATCCTAGTTGAAAATGAATTGGATGATACTCTATAACAGCTTCCTTCCTTCTTTCCTCCCTATGAGATTCTCAGCATACCAGCGTAAACCCTTTACTTCATGCTGCCATTAAAACCTTCATACGAAACCTAACGACGTCTTCGTTCTTCTCCACCACCTTTATTTTCCATCAACATTTAGCGAGGGGATAACAACCAACGTAATACCAACGTAATACCAACATAACCAACGAAAAACCAACTCAAACTAAAAACCTAATAATAATAATAATAATAATAATAATAACACCACTCATCGCTATAATGTACAAACCAGAATGCGTCCTGGAGAAAGAGATGTATAAAATTCTCTGTGATTTTGAGATACAAACAGATCACCTAATCCAAACCAGACGACCAGTTTTAGTAATAGTTAACAAAATAAATAAATGAAATTAGAAAAAACTTGCCGTATTTGGATTTTTCCGTCCCGGTGGACCATAGAATAAAAGTCAAAGAAAGTGAAAAGAGAGACAATCACTTAGACGTTACCAGAGAACTGAGAAAGCAAAGGAACATGAGGGTGACGGTAATACCAACTGTATTTGGCGCACTTGGAACGATCCCCAAAGGCTTGGTAAGGAGACTGAAAGAGTTGGAAATCAGACGATAAATCAAAACTACCCAGACTACAGCATTGTTAAGGTTGGCTAGAATACTGAGAAGAGTTCTGGAGATCTAAGGTGATTTGCTATCGCTCAGACTAACGTGTTGATATAAAAAAAAAAAACTCGCTAGGAATAATAATAATAGTAATAATAATAAAGAAGAAGTCTGACAGAATACTAAGAAGAGTGGTGTAGTCTTCAGGAGACCTGCTGTCGCTTGATTCCCAGCGTTGCCCACCGACTACTGACGTTAATTAGATTCACACCCACACCCACACACATACTGTATGGGTCCAGTATTTTCTATTCCCCAAGTTCAGAAAAAATTAAAACCATAAAAATCAAACAATCCTTTTTATACAACATATAAAACAGGAAAAATAAAATAAAAAAATAAAACAATAAAAAAAAAAATAAAAGAATTAAAAAAATATAGAAAATAAAATAAAACAATTAAAAATATATAAAAGCAAAAAAAAGCATTAATAAAAATAAAATAGAATAAACATGATAAAATAGAATGAAAATATGCAATAACTTTTATTACTCAGTCCACAAACACTAAATACTCGCCTACTTCAGCCACCAAGTAAATCCGTGCAATTTTTCCCATAATAGCTTTTCACCGATGAAAAATAAGATTAAAAAAAACAAGTTTGGAGTGATTAGATTAAATAACACAGTTTTAAAATCGATAAATTCGTGACTACTAAAGATATTTCATGCCCTTCACATTGGACTTCTTTCAACAACCAAGTGTACAAATCTCATATTTTTGTTATCTACCATCTTAATTTAGTCACAAGTAATCTTCGTTTGTAAATCTTTTTGTTAAAGATTAAAAATTTTTCAAATCGTGTTTGAATTTTCTCGTGATAACTGGGATAAAAAAAAAAAAAAAATAGAAAGGAGAAAAATTGTTGTTCATGTGGCATTTTGATGATTAATGTATCTGAAATCATTTATAATGTTTTATAAGTGTTTGGAAATCTATATTAACTGAAATAAATCCAAATTTCAAATGAATTAGATTATTCAATACCATTTCGTATTCGCTTAAATTTAACATAATTTTCTGTAATTTCCGAATTCTCTCAAAAGAAAAGTGCTCAAATGTAATTATTTAAAAAATAAAACTTAAAATAATTTTAATCGTTTCAGGAAACCACGGGAAATTCTATTCAAAGGTAACGACAACAACTGGGTGGGTTGGGGGTTGCAGAATTCCCCGACTTTATCTCTGCTGAAGGTTAAGACTCCCCCACCGAGTCTCCTGATATATAATACTAAACAATCTGATGGTGAGGCTCTAGTAATGCTGGAGCTTTGGGGAATGCAGAGTACCTCTTCATTGCCATCTGGCCCAGAGCGGTAGCACTTGATAAGGTGCTATCTATGGATTAAATAGAACAAAGCAGTGTACTTATGCTCAACTGAATTGTTAGAAATAGAACTGTTTATATGTATAAAAATGGATTTGGCATTAAATATCCTACAATGATTGAAATGCCATAAAATCAAACCAAACAGCAACAAAAACAAAACAAAACAAAACAAAACAAAAAAAAATAACAAAACAAAACAAAACTATGAAAGTTTCATTTTGGTTCATGTCAAAACATTTATTTAAAGGGATTTAAAAGCCACCTTTAGAGGTCATTAAGTTGTGGGATCACATTTTATACCACCAGAATAACAATTTATAGGATAATTAACAGCAAATATAGGGTCGCTCATAAGTATTTACACCTTTTTTTTTACAAAAAGTTAATCTTCATACAAAAACTTTTACAATTTCAAGAGGAACATTATACAATCAAAACAGATATTATAATATATAATTTAGACTATCACACATAAATTAGTCCACTCCGAACAATTTCCCACAAAAGTTAATTTTTGTCTAAATTAAAGATACCAAGATTTTATTTCTTACGAAACATTATACAATCAAAGCAAAGTGTTGTTAGGTAATAATAATTATTAAACTCCTCAGCATTGAAATCAAAAACAACACTGAAACACTTTTGTTACCTAAAAAATAAAATTACATAAATATATAAGTAGTGTATTAATTTTTTTGACTGTTAACAATTCCCGTTATGAAGTTTCAATGATGATGAATTAGATAATAAATCACACTTAATAATATCCATTTTCCTTGTATATCATCCATTTTCATTTTAGGAAGTGCCCGTGGTGTAGTCGTTATCGTCGTAGGAAATGGACACGGCGACACGAGTTCAAATCCTGGATGAAACTGATTGCATTTCACATAGCACTTATACCCTTGGGAAAGGTATGAATCCAAATATTCTCCCTCCAGCTATGGATAAATAGTAGGACAGACTAGGAGAAGGAAAACTCTGAATTCAAACCTGTTAAACTCCGCTTAAAAATTGACCTTGTGTCATATCCCGCCCGAGCAGAGGGGGTGGTAAATAGTATCATCCATTTTCATAAAATGATATCGCAATAGAGATAATAAAAATCAGGTGTCTTTGATTTAAAAATAGTTAAACATTCAATTTAAAAATTTGTTCGAGTTCGATCTATTTTTCGGCGACACTATAAATAAATAAGCAAACAAACAAATAAATAAATCGATAAATAAATAAGAGGAAGTATTCTATAAAATAAATTTAATTGCTATCCTCCTTGAGAAAATATGATAAGGTTAAGCGCGAATACAGATCCAGCACTGTTCAAAATTGCTTTATTCTTTAAGTTGGGGTATTTTAACATTATTGCAGTAACATATATCTCGTTACGTTGAGCCATTTTTGCTGTGTTACGGTTATATACATATATACACGATGATGATTTCTTCACAGATTTTTGAAGTCTCTTGACCCCCTCCCCCACTGTCTAGACTGATACCCTCTCTTCGACTGTGTTCTCTCATTCGACTTCGACTGTGTTCTCACTGATGAACTTTCAAACCAGCTGCAATCATACAAACACTGAAGCAGAGATATCAGAAAATTGGAGTGATAAGTGTAAATGTTCCTTGGAGAAAAGCTTTTTGTGTACCACCATGTGTCTTTTCAAGCTAGTCAAAGATTTGAAAACTTTTCTGCAAATGACGCTAGTATCACCCCAAAGAAAGTATTTCCTGTTTACACGTGTTCATGTGATTGACGAATCCAGCATTAGAGAGAAAAACACAATCTACATTTCCAGCAACCTCATGAACCCGAGTTTCCGACATTGTTCTCTTCCTCAGTTGTTGCTTCAACCTTTCATGACTTTTACGGCTCTCCTTAAAGGAGGCACATTACATACATACATACATACATACATACATACATACATACATACAATATCCGATAATTCTAATATAGATAACTAGATAACACCCAGCGTGAAAACAGGTGTTGTTATTGTAATTTTTTTTTTCTAGACAATAAAGACAAAATTTACAACAAATTCTTATACATTTTTTAGACCTTATAAAAAAAGTTTTAATGTTACAAGGGAGGTAACTTATAAAACCATAATGTAAGGGAGATCATTCTTTTACATTAGGGCTCTTAATAAAATCAAATTAAATGAAATTATATTTTTTTGTGAATAATTTTGACAAATACATGAGACGATAATGTGATGAAAGAAAGAAAGAAAGAAAAAAGAATGAATGAAAGAAAGAAAGAAAACGTTACAGGAATCAAAATTATAAAATCGACGAGTTTAATAACACTTTATTTTAATCAAAATAATCCGAGAAATTTAATCGATTTAGGTTGAAAGAATATAAGAAATAAGATTACCTTTGGTTTAAATGCTGGCTGATTTACATCTAGAAGAATTCTTAAGATATATAAAAGAAAAAATGAATTATTAATTTCAAATTATCGAAGAAATTCATTTTCACTGCAACACAGACTGCAAATGTCAGCTGTGTCGGATGTAGCAAACATATCAATAAAAGTCCTGTCTGCCGAAAGTCAATTGTTGTGACTTGACAAATTATAACAATACTTTATAATTGATATGGCATTACCAACAGACAGTAACATATCACTCTAAGATTATATAAAGATAAGTAAACCATACATGGAAAAAGAAACTGAGAAAATATGGCACCTTCAAACTGCCACTGTGTCATTAATTGTGAGAGCTCTAGGTAGGATAAAAAAAGAACAAATAAACACATCATCAAGATGCCCGGAAGTCTCAGCCTAGATATGAAATATAAAAAAAAGTTGCACTTTGCGGAATTGCTCATCAACTTCGGAGAGTACTATCAATGTAAGTAAAAAGATATCACCCAAAAGAGGAATATAAATACATAGAATGAAGAATCATTAACTTTCCTCACTCTATGTTTTGGGTAAAGGCCAAAGGATTGTATAAAAGCAGTAGACGACATTAAGCTGTTTGCAAAAAAGGAAAAACAATTGGAGACTGATACAAACAATAAGAATATACAGCCAGGATATAGGAATGGAATTTGGCATAGAAAAATGTGCCGTGTTCATAATAAAAACTGGAAAAAGACAAATAACTGAATAAAGGAATAGAACTGCTTTGTCAAGCAAGAATCAGAACGCTTCAAAAAAAGAAAAAAGAAGTAAAATTACGAATACTTGGGAATATTCGAAGTGGACATCATCAAATAAGCGGAAATGAAAGAGAAAAAAAAGTAAAAGAAAAAAAGAAAAGAAAAGAGTCCGTTGAATGAATTAGAAGGCTTCTTGAAACCAAGCTCAGCAGCAGAAATCTCATCAAAGGAATAAACACCTGGGCAGTTCCCTTATAAGATTCTTGCGACTATTCTTAAAATGCATAAAAGAGGAACCCAGATAAATGGACCAGAGAAAAAGAAAGTTTATGACAATTCACTCGGTCTTACATCCGAGAGATAACATAGATAGACTATAGGGGACAAGAAAAGATAAAGAAGAGGATTTGTTAGCATTGGGGATAGCGTCTATGCATCAATACGAGGAGTCGAGGATTACATTAAAAAGAACAAAGAAGGACTATTTACAACCGCCAATAACAGCGGAGACAACATAAGGACAAAAAGAATAATATCTAGGCAACAGAAATGGGAAGCAAAACAACTGCATAGGTATTACAAGCAACAAACTGACGAAATCTCACACGAGAAGGCTACAAAAAGGAAAACTTAACAGAAAAACAGAATCTCTTCTGATAGCAACACAAAACAACGCCATAAGGACCAATTATATTGAAGCTAGAATCGATAATACGCAACAGAGTTACTTGTCAAGAATATGTGGTGATAGAGATGGAAGCATTCATCACATAGTCGAGTGTAGCAAACTGTCTTAAAGGAAGTATACGACTAGACACGGCTGGGTGGGAAAGGTGATCCGCTGGGAATTGTGCAAGACACTGAAATTTGACCGTACTACCAAATAGAATATGTGCAAACCAGAATTCGTCCTGGTGAATGAGACGCATAAAACTCTCTTGGATTGTGAGATACAAACAGATCACTTAATTTCGGGCCAGAAGAACAGATCTTACGATAATTAACATAAAAAAATGCATTGCTGTATAATAGATTTTGCCGTTTCGGTGGACCACTGAATGAAAATCAAATGAAGTGAAAAGAAAGACGCAAGCACTTAGACTTTGCCAGAGAACCGAGAATACAGAGGAACATGAGGGTGACGGTAATACCAATTGTAATTGGCGCGCATGGAACGATCTTGAAAAGCTTGGAAAGAGAACTGGAAGAGTTGGAAATCAGAGGACGAATGGAGACCATCCAAACTACAGTATTGCTGAGATTAGGCAAAATACTGGAAAGAGTCCTGGAGACCTGGAAACCTAGGGAGACTTGCTGTCCTTCACATTTCAGTGAAAAACCATCAGGTAATACCGGCGTGAAAAACTAACAAAATAATTATTAAAATAGTTATCTCCCTTGCATCAAGATTTTATTTGTTATCCCCCTTGATTTTTCAAATTAGATAATGCATTTGTTTTCATTCTAATTTTAGTTGCAACTTAAAAAACTGTTTATTCTTCTCTCAAAGAACTTATCATTTATTTCTAATGAGCATTATTTACTAATATCCAGATGACAGTAGATGAGTAATTACAACGAATAGTAACAGAAATTAAGACGAAAGAATGATTTATATGAGTCGCGACAATATGTTTATTTTTTCATTAGATGAAACAATGTTAAACATTTTATCAGTTTTTAAAACCAATATTTCCTTCGGTTGCAAAGATCAGAAGGAAAGCGGAGGTTGTAAATTGGGTTTGGTGTATATTATCGTATCGAATCCAGAATCTACTGTGTGACGAGCGGTAAATACACAAGAATAAATTCACCAATTAAAGAAGGAATTTAAATAAGATAAATAATAACATGGTATCTTTTCAGTGGCACGTCAACTTTAGCGAGTTATTTAATGCCTGAACCATCCTTGAAGAACAACAATGATACCTTTTTTTTAACCCGTAACTGGAGTGATAAGGGGGTTCATGCCTTTCACAAGAGTACTACTCTGAAAGTGAACAAATCGACCACTTTATCTAGCTGTTTTCTTGCCTTGTAATCTATTTCAGCAAGGAAAATAGTTGGATGGATAATTTTCCAGCTGGTATTAATGCTATGAGAAATGTAAACAGCCTTGTCGAAGATCTAAGAGACAAGTACTTAGATCTTGTCTGGAAACTAAAAAAGCTGGGGAACATGACAGTAACGGTGATACCAGTAGTAACTGGTGCACTTGGAACGGCCCAGAAGGCTTGGAAAGAGGGCTGAACTAGTTATAAATGGAAATATGCGCAAAGACCATCCAAACCACTGCATTATCGATATCGGTTAGAATACTGAGAAGTCTTGGAGACTTGAGGAGACTTGTTGTCACTTAGACTCCAGTGAAAGACCATCTGCTAATGCTGGTGAGAAAAACTCGAAAACAACAACAACAACAACAACAACAACAACAACAACAAAAAACAAAAACTGGTTGACAAACGACAATCTAAGTAACCATACAAACCAGAGACACCAACACAGAAAATGGAGTAGAGAAGACAACAAACTTGTATTTCACTGCTATTTTAGGAGAGACCCTACACAAAGAGTTTATAGGAAAAGACTAATTGAAATCTGGGAAGAATGCGTTAGGATTACAGACAACAAGCCAAAGACTCGCTGACCAAGTTAGGACGATCATAAAGAAAGGCTGATTTTCTAACCTTTAAATATTCGAAATACACCAACACATAAATGAGGAATCGAGACAATCAGACCCTAATACAATAATCGACGACACGCTAAACATTGAAAAACAAGAAGATTCTATCCGAAATGAACCACAAAGTAATAACAATCGAAACAACACACACCCAAACCACACTGAAGAAACATTAACAGAAAAAGAAGAAATGATTGTAGAAAATTTAAAGAGAATTATATCTGAAAAGAAGATTAGATTACCATCGCTAAGAAACCAAGACTGGAAAATAGTCAAGGCAGAAACTGGAAAAATAAATGAATTATTAATACATATCTCAACGAAAAACATCACGGAATTAAACCAACTAATCTATGTTGGAGCGAAATTAATCTGTGATAAAATCGGTGTTCTCCCAAAGAACACGAACAAAACGTCAAAACTAGGATGGGAAATTCGACTAGATACACAGAAACCTACGATAAAAAGCAAAAATGGTAAGACAGAGGAATAACGCTAGAACATGTTGAGACGAAAAAAGAAAAGCAACTCAATAAGTAAAACAAACAATACAACTCGAGGAAATAAACCAGAAGGGACTGACGAAAGAAGGAAGACTAAAAAGATATCGAGACAGGTAGAGCAATATAGACAAAAAAGGACATTCCCCCCCCCCAAGAAGAAATATATCAGTTAGTAGGAGGTGAATGCACGAAGACATACCAACTATCACATGCCAAGGAAACTAAACAATTTTGGAGCAAAATATGGGAACGAAGAGAACTTAGCTGAAAATCCGACTAGATAAGCAACATGAGAAAAGTGTTTGAAGGACTTGAAAAAAAGACTGATTCACTTAGAGCAACACTCAAAAAAAGTACCAAATTGGAAAACGCCTGGACAGGATGGCATACATGGATACTGGTTTAAAAAATTCACTTCCATCTATGACAGACTGGCAATGGAAATGAATAGATGCCAGCAAGAAACAGAAGTACTCCAATGGATGACAAAAAGAAAGACCACCCAGATCCAAAAACACTCCAAAAAAGAAACTGGCCTTAATAACTACAGACCCATAACGTGCCTACCGATGATGTGGAAAATACTAACGGCACAAATTAGGGAGGAGATTTACGATTCACTAATAAACCGTTAACTGTTCCCCGAGGAACAGATAGGATGACGAAAAGAGACCAGAGGAATGGGAGAACTACTATACATTTATCAACACACCCTCAAAAGGAGCAAGACAAGAAGGAAAAGCCTAGTGGTGATGTGTATTGACAACAAAACAGGATATGATATGGTCAGCAAAGCTGGATAATACACTGTCTCAAAAGATATCTGGCGAAGTCACAAAGTTTATCGAAAGTACCATTGAAAATTGGAGCTGGAGGAATAAGCTTAACAGAGGTAAAAATCCAGAGAAGGATCTTCCAGGGAAATGCGCTATGATAATTACTATTTGTGATAACAATGATGCCTCTCAATCAATACTTAGGGAGGATACAAACTTCATAAATCGCAAAAAAAATCAGTAACCTAATGTACATGGACGACATCAAACTGTTTACCAAATAAAAAAGAATTGGATATACTAATACAGGCAGTGAGAATATACAGTCAAAATATAGGGATGGAATTTGCCCTTGCAAAATGTGCCATGTTGATAATGAAAAGCGGGAAACAACATTGGAGGTAAAGAATAGAACTATCAAATCAAGACAAAATTAGAACGCCCTGAGAAAAGGAAACCAACAAATACTTGGAAATATTGGAAGCAGACATCATTTAAAATGCGGAGATGAAGGGAAAAACCCTCTGAAGAACGAGAAAACTACTTAAAAACAAACTACCTAGTAGAAATCTCATCAAAGGGATTAATACCTTGGCTTCCCCATCGTAAGATACTCGGAACCATTCTTTAAGTGGACCAAAGAAGAACTCCAACAAATTGCCCCGAGAACAAGAAAACTCATGACCATGCATAAGACCTTACATCTCACAGGTGATATAAACTGATTATATGTTTCAAAAAAAGAAGGAAGAGGACTCGCTAACATTGAAGACTGCGTTGATGCATCAATACAACAATTCAAAAACTACATAAAAAAGCGCAGAAGAATACTGATTACAGCGACCAGAAACAATACAGACAACGTGAGGGTCGAGTGAACAAAAATAACTAGAAAACAAAAATAGGAAGAAAACAACTTTATTTCAAGCGACAAACAAGCGAAATCTTACACGAGAAATCTTGGAAGGGAAATCTTAAGAGAGAAACCGAATGTCTTCAAATAGCAGCACAAAACATTGGTTTCTTCCGCTATTTGAAGAGATAAGGACTAATTATATCAAAGCCAGAATAGATATGACGCAACGATCAATCAAAATAAGCGAATGTAGCAAATTAACACAGAAGAGCATAAGACTAGACAAAACTGGGTCGGGAAGGTAATCAATCAGAAATTTTGCAAGAAATTGAAATTTGACCCAACCGAACAAATGGTATACGCACAACCCAGAATCCGTCCTAGAAAATGAGACGCACAAAGTAGACTTTGGCTAAAACTGAAAGAAAGCAAAAAAAAAAAAAAAAAAAAAAAAGAATAAAAGAAAGTTCCAGGACTTTGTTAGAGAAATAGAAAAACAAGAGAGAATGGAAATTACGGAGATACCAATTCTAGTTGGGGCGCTCGGTACAGTCACTAAAAGTTGATAAAGGGACTGGGGGACTTAGAAATAAGAGGATAAATGGAGATTATCTAAACTATAGCATTGTTGCGATCGGCTAGAATATTGAGAAGAGTCCTGGAGATGAAGAGACTTCTTGCTGTCACTCAAACTCCTGTGGAAGACCATCAGCTAACGCCGGTGTGAAAAACTCTCAAAGGCATAAAATAACAAATTAAGTCAAAAATTTTTAATAAGAATTTCTCTCCCCTGTATAGTCAAATTAAAAAACTTATCTCCCTTAGATTAATGAGTCACTTCCCTTAACCTGATGTATTTTAAAACGCCCAGTCGTCAGGCCTTAGAATACCCTGACTGTATCGCCTGCAAAGAGATCAGACCCCTCCTTTTAAAAGGGGTGTCCTGGGTATGACACTAAGCTGCATCCATTGGTGAGGTTCCTATGCTGGAGCTCAGTGGAATGGGAAGTACTCAACTCTGACTCGTAGCCCATGTTTAGTAGGACGTCCTATCGATGGGTCAAATAAAGTAAAGTTGGCAACCATAGTCGAGGGCGATCTGAGGGTTCTATTTTCAATAGCTTCGACACCGTGGTGTAGGGGAGAGTGCTACTCCTTTCTCTTGATTGCTCCACTTTACCTTTGATACGTACCTAATAATGCTGAGTGTTAGAACTCGACCTAGGATTGAACCCCAGTCTCCAGGGCCATAAGCGAACACTCTAACCACCATACAAATAATTTGTATCTAATAGGAAAGCATAACAGATCACCCCAACCCCCCCAAAAATCAATAAGAAAATATTGCTTCTGTTTATGTTACGAAAGAGAAAAATCCCTGTGAGGATCGAATTATTTTCAGCCAAAATTGTGCGTGAAGCAAGCTTGTTAACCATAACCCTAATTATAGACATTCTTCTTCTTTTAATGATAGGACGTCTCATAAAATTTGTGTCAAAATCAGATTAGAACCAAATATGGCATATCATTTATTCATCACTTTTTTGTTGATAAAAGAGGGAAAACAAACAGATGTCATTTTGATTTTTACTTTCTATTTTAATCTACAGGGATGCAGCAGTATATATATATATATATATATATATATATATATATATATATATTCGTCAGAAGTTCAGACTATATCAACTTTAATATCTCTAAAGATATTTTGACAAATATGACTTATCATGATGGTTTAACAGAGAAGTGTGTGGGATTGTGAGCACTTGGACTAAAATAATTTTATATAAATATCTTATATATATATATATATATATATATATATAGATAGATAGATAGATAGAGAGAGAGAGAGAGAGAGAAAGAGAGAGAGAGAGAGAGAGTAGATTTTTAAAAATCTGCCAAAATGTGAAAAACAATAAATGGAAAAGTGGATAAATCGAAACACAGACAACTTATTTGAATTAATATTTCCTCTTTATTTCATTAAAAGACTTCCTCAGAGTGTTGGTTATTTTGTAGCGTCTAGCAGTAAGAAGAAATAAATTAGCAAGAGGGAGGGGCTGAAAGAAGGAGAGACAGAGAAAAAAGTGAAAATAAAAAAAAAAGAAAAGGAAAGAAAGAAATTCAAATCTAAGTGTCGAAGAAGCATGGCGGCAGCAGGATTATTGGCTACAATACGATCAATTAAATTAAATGACGACCGAAATACCTTTTTCTCCCTTAGATTTCAAACATACTTTGAATTTTCCCGGACCACTTTAATTAAAAAAATCCATTGTAGAATATCTAGACGATTGTTAGAATCAGATTTTAACAATGGTCTTGATAGTCATCTCTCATTTCAATCACACCATTAAACAACGCCCTGGCTTTTTTCATATTTCACCCAACTTGGCAGACATTATTTTACGGGAGAATAATATCGAAATTGACAATGGATAAGAATAAATATTTAAAGTAAAAGCTAAGATATTTATTTCCCTACGACATTTCCATTCTTCTTGATGATTTTTCATTTATATGTTTTGTTCTGATGATAATATTTTGATGAAATTTGACTCTAACTGTAGCCTATCTTCTGTTTCCTTACCCAATGCCCAAATTGTTTAAAAATGTACCGTATTTGTTGCCAATAATCTTGCTACCAGGTGAATAGGAGGGTGTTACGCTTTTCTCTGGATTGCTTCACTTACTGTTGATCAGTATCTTATAATGCTGAGTGTTAAGCAAGAAGGTATCATGTACCATTGTTTTAGTCTTTGGTATGACTCGACCTTGGATTGAACCCCGATCTCCCGGACCATTGATGAACACTCAAACTATTACACCAATGACCTGTTAGAGAGAGAGAGAGAGAGAGAGAGAGAGAGAGAGAGAGAGAGAGAGAGAATTAAAGTCTCTCTGATAAATTTCAGCATCCATGTACGAGCATTTCCATTTATTACTCTTATGAAGTCTTCACTTGTGATAATGTAAAGTATGCACTATAAGTAAGATATATATATATATATATATATATATATATATATATATATATATATATATGTATATATATATATATATATATATATATAAATTATTATTATTATTACTATTAAATACCATATTAATTCCTGTAACCCTTGAAGATAGAGTAATATTATGTTTTGAAACACCCTTAATGGGCTTAACAAAAAAATGAAAACCGCCCTAATAAAATATTCCTGCTTCCAAATACCTATTAAAATGTTTCATAATGTATCATTTAAAAATTCATTACTTTTTTGGCTGTTTTTACTCGTTAACGATATCTTCGATAGTTCCAATCACACACACACACACACACACACACACACACACACACACACACACACACACACACACACACACACACGTGCGCGCGATGAATAGATAAATAAAATCAAAACAGAACAACAAAAAACCAATAAAAACAAACGAAAATCATTACAAATTATAAGCAAATGCAAAGTCGAATGTTTAATTCATTAAGTTTTAAAATTTAAGTTTCCTTTACACGTGAACCCAATCCTTTGGCATTCAGACACCTTTTAGTCTTGAACTCTAAACAGTCGAGGGATGAAACCTGTTGCGATTAAAAATTGTATATATAAAAAATTTTCTACCCAGACTCAGGTATCTATATTTTCATTTATAAGGTCTCTGTCTCCATATGCATATATATATATATATATATATATATATATATATATATATATATGAAAATCTAGTGGTGAGTACAGAATCTAAATATTGCTTTAAAGAATGTTTGCATAGTATTAAGAACGATTTAAAATCCTAAAAAAGTTGACCTTTCTCATCAGATAATTTTTTCAGTGACAATCGAGTTTGTACTAGAGCAAGTAAGCATGGGATGGTGACCAAAGGAAAAGCCAGATGGGAAGGAAGAAAACCCCCAAAAGTTACAGTGAGCCGGAAGAGTTGGCAAGGGTAATAATGTTTTCTTCTGACGGTCCGAGAAGGTTCTTAAAAAGCAGTGGAGAATAAAATTCCTTTTGGATACACAATTCCAGTTTGTGTTTCGTTATCTGTAATGCTTCCAGAATGGATAACTGGAACTCATTAATTCATGTCTCGTGTATAGTCCTATGATGTTCCCCATACTCGAAACATCAACTCATTTTTAAAGCAATATATATATATATATATATATATATATATATATATATATATATATCCGGTAAGATTTAAGGATTAGGTTATTTTTAAATATTCGGTAATAAATGCTTTTCTTTCATGTAATACTTCAAATAAAATGAAATATCAGTAAAATTCTACAGTCGCTTTGGCACAAATAAGCTGGACAGATTTTTAAGATATTTTGCAAATGTTGATATACAAGATTTAAATTTTTCTTTATTAAATAAAAACAAAAACAAAAAAAACAACACTTTTTGTGTCATTTCTCGCGCCAATTTTAATTTTGTATTTGTTTCACACCCATATTTACTTAGATTTAAATTCAACTAGAAGGGCTACCAGGCGTTACCCAGGTGGAGGGAATCACGTAATATATAACAGTTTAGTAAAAAAATGTCTTTTATATTATATTTCTTCCAAATTAATAAATTAATTAATTAAATTTTTCTATTCTTTGAAGTGGATCTTATCGAAATTTATACCGAAATAAAATTCTATCTCTTTACTGAATTCCGAAAATTAAATTAATTAACACTTGATGTTATAAAAAATACAAATGATCTTATTTACAAAACATATTCTATTATCAAGAAAATTATATGATTCGTAAGAAAATATAAACTCAAAGAAATAATTATGCAATTATTAAGAAAATAAAATACAAAGTGTTGCAAGTTAATTCTTGAGTTTTAAGAGACCGGATGTAACAATTTTGCCATTGTGTAATGAAAACGGAAATACCGGTTCAGCCATTGTTATTTGTCAGTAAAAAGGTAAAAGAACTCTCTCGGATATTAATATCTGATTCTGTTGGTGTAATGGTTTGCAAGTTAGAAAGCAAATCTTCATGAGTGAGTTTGAGTCTCATTGGGTGCTCCTTTAATAAAGCCTTGTGCTACATCTGCGCAAAACGTTTTGTAAATTACAATATCTGACTGGAAAGCGTGTCGAGTGGTAAAATGGTTTGTAAGCTAGACTCGCAAAACTTCATGAGTGAGTTCGAGTCTCATTGAAAAGAAAAACGCTTAGTAAATTACAAACATCTAATTGGATTCTCTTGTCGAAGTGCAATTACTTTCCCGGGTAATTGTGGCACAATTTAAAAAATTATTTGTAGCTTTCTAAAAACAAAAATTCAATTAGTTGTATTAAATCTTCCATCAATTCTCTTTATTTACGTAAAAGATAAAATATGAAAAACAGGAATATTAATAATTGATTTTATTTTATTGTCATTTTTCTTTTTTCTTTTTTTTTGCTAACAATTATTTTTATTCATTAAATGAAATGAATAGAACGCGATTTAATACTTTCTGTGAAACATAAAGAGCCTCCTCCAGAATTTGAACTTAATACACCGAATTCATTTTTTAACAACGTCAACTGTTGTTCCACTTGTGTCTCCGTATTACGGGTATACGGGTGTATGGGTAGACGGGTGTATGGGTAGACGGGTAGTTTCCTTGAAACAATTTCATTAGTGTAAATAGATGTGCATTAGTATGCAAGTTACTGTGTTCAAAATAAAAATAGTGAACTACATTCAATGGTGAGGCTCCTGTGCCGGATGTCGGAATTGGAGAGCCACTTTTTCGTTATCATCACTACCTGGTTTATTTTGGCCCAGACAGATAGTACCTATTAAGGTCCGATCTATGGCTCACACAGATATATTTAAGATAAAGTTTAAAATTATTTCGAACTCCATTGGCTCTTAAAACATTAATATAACAGTTTGATCGGAGCAGTTAATTGAAAATATTTAATTGATGGCAAATTCTTGTTATAATCAAATAGGAGCATTTACTTTAAACTATATAACTGTGTGCACATTTTTTGTATTAGACGGGAATACTTAAAACCTTACATCTGTGTGCAAATTGTTTGTATTAGATTGGAATACTTGATACTATATAACAGTGTACAAATTATTTGTCTTGGATTGTAATACTTGGAACCATATAACGGTCTGTAATTATTGATATTAAATTTGAACGGCAGTCCTGCACTTTTTGTCATTACGCCGAGGTGACTCCCCCTATAAAATTGATATCTATTTTTGATTTCAGATAAAGTTTGCCATGTGTCGTCAGAAAGATAAGATTTCAAACGAAAAAGAAGAATTAAAAAAGTTATTGAGTGACGATACATAGCGTAACGGTTATAGGCGTTGGTTCCCTAAGCTTCTAAGTAGACAATCATCTTGAGGTTGCAGGTTCAATCCTGACTACAGGCGAGTAACAATACAGGAATACTTAACACTTGTACTCGGTTGTGGCAAATCAGAACAAGCGACCTCCGTGGATTCAATAAAGGACGTAGTTCGAAGTTCCGTGTAGGTTCCCGAATTCGACAAACGCGTGAAGAAGACCAGAGAACATATCAGTCGAAACGTTGTGGAAATAACAATAAAGATGAAGACAATAGTCTGAAAACCCTTAATGATAAAAATCATCAAGATTCGCGTCAGAAATTCAGACAACTAAGACGTTTTTTGATTGTTACAGTTAACAACCAAGGAGCTTCAGCCAGAGGGTTTATTCATGCCAGACAATGTTCCTTCAAATTCTTCAAAGCTGACTACTTCCCCATCATGCAAGACAAACCCCCTTTAAATCCTTCTAAGCTGACTACTGCCCCATCAACAGCTACTAAAAATGGCTCCATATATTCAAGCGAGACAATGTTCCTTCAAACCTTTCAAAGCTGACCCATCAACCCCTATTAAAGATGGTTCCAAAGAGACTAAATTAATGGTATGGTCCCCGGTCTCTTCTGATATTGATCTAGTAAAATGTTTTGTAATTCATCACTGAAAGAGATGTATAGAATAATGAAAAACAATATTCAAGCAAAGAAGATCTCCAGGAAGCAATAAAACTGCACAAAGCAATGTTAAAGCTGAAACTTCAGTAAAGTTTTTAAAAAGTCAATAGATGAAAGATTGATGAAATTAATGATATGACAACGACCCCATTAACATATTTTTATTACTTGTTCTATATGTTACCGAAATAGAAGTTTTTGGAAAACTTATTTAGTCTTTTATTACTTGTACAATAAGTCAGCTGTTGTGTGTATATATCGAACCCCTCCCTCATAGATTGGATACGGCACAAGGTCAATTTTTAAGCTGAGTAAAGCTGGGTTGAATCCACAGTTTTTCTTTTCGTAGACTAGATACCTAACCAAGGCTAAAGAACCCAATCTGTCCTGCAATTTACCGATAGCTGACCGGGGAGAAAAACGGCTTCATTTGTAGATTATTAATAACGATAGGACGGCGCTGAAGAAGAAGAAGAAGAAGAAGAAGAAGAAGAAGAAGAGAGTATCACCTCAAAAATATTCATGTTGGTCTGTATCAGTAATGACCCAGATAAATTCTTTCATTGGCGAAATAAATAACGTCTGTGTCTCTTCTCACCAAATTTAGAAATCCATTTTTTAATCTTAATTCTTCCAACGGTGTCGTTGATAAATTTGGGTCAATTCCAATCTGAATTCTCATTGGTCTGATTGTATCACCTGATACCTTTGTTTCAGAGCTTATTTAAACGCCGCAATTATATCGTCCAGGTCTGTTTTGGTCAGCCTGTTGTTTGGTGATTTGCCCATTATGATGATGATCAGCTTTCTTGCCGTTTCGTTGGCCTTACTGGCTAGCACTGGAGATGCCCTCAAGTGGAAACAGTGTGGTCAGTGCTTTTTTCCCCCTATTTTTATCTCTCTCTCTATATAAATCTATAACATCTGTTTGGTTTGGTTTATTTGTTTAATGGCTTATCAACTCCTTAAGGGTTATTTAAAGCAAAAATTGATTCATTTGTAAATATTTGATTATAATAATTTTATATTTTCAACAATCATAGCAATCATTTTTTAAATTTCACTTTTAAAATATTCCCCCCCCCAATAATAAAAAATATTTATTTGCTTGCTCACAGTTATATAGTTTAAAGTATTCCAATTAATAATTTTCAAAGAAACCTATTCGTTCCATAAATGGGACCCTAACAGCTTCTAACACTCCGGATCAGAGTGGACCTGGGAGTTATAAATGGGTGACTCCATATTCCCCAGAACTGAAAGGTAAACCAAATATGTAGATAATTTCAAATTATACCGTCTTCTTTAATATTTTGTCTTTTTTTCCCGAACGAAGTGGCGGTTTCTTTCTTTTCTCTTGGTTTGGTTTATTTGTTTAACGACACATCAACTCCATAGGGGCAGTTTAGTACCGAAATTTGATCAATTTGTAACGGTTTAGTTTGGCTTACCTTATTTGTTTAACAGCATATCAACTCCTTTGGGGCTATTTGATATCGAAATTTGATCCCCTGGTTGTCTATTTAATGAAACCTCCAAAAGAAGAGTTTTCTTTTCATATTTATTTTTTTTTCAATTTTTGGCCGCAAATGATATTAATCTGACCCTTTCGCCTCAAATGATATTAACCTGACCCTTTCGCCTCAAATGATATTAACCTTATGTTGTGGTCTTCAGATAAGACCGGTGGAAGAACAACTCAAACAACGGGTGATAGGTGAACGTTATTGTATTAGTAGAAAAAAAGGAAGTCATACAAAGAAGTACTAGCCGTTCTCGGCTTTCAGTCTGTCTGTCAAAAGTCTCTTAAGAAACTAGAAGTTGTTTTCCCCGAGCGAGCTAACTCTGAGAATATGTTTAGGTTGGACGAGTCCATCTTTGAGGTATGGTAGGATATGTCCCCATAACACCTGACCCGTTCACCACGGAAAGGATGCGACACAAGGGCAACATTTTAAGTGCATGGATGCACAGTTGGGTGGCTACTTCAGACATCAGGCAATGAATCTGACACTTGTTCTTTTAGACGAGGAGGACCCGGTCCCCTTAAATCAAGCTCTTCTTTGTATTACATGTACTTACCCAACCCCTTTGCTACGAGCAGGATTCGATCCAAGGTCAATTTTTAGCGGAGTAGAGATGGTTTATACCGGCCCGTTGGTCTAGTGGGTAGAAAGTTAGCCAATGGCCCGGGAGAACGGAGTTCAATCCCAGGTTGAGTCATACTAATGACTCAAAAAATTATTCTTGATGCCTCCTTGCTTAACACCCAGCATTATAAGGTACGGATCAAGGGTATAATGAGCAACCCAGGGAAAGGAGTAATGCCCTCTCCTACTCTTCGGTGTTGTAGCTAATGAAAAGGGGGCCTCCGGGTCACCCTCAACTAAGGTCACCCACTTTACTTACTTTTATAGTTGATTTGATTTCAGGGTTTTCCTATTCATAAAGAACTCAATCTGCCCTACAATTTTCCCATAGCAGTGAAGAAGTAGATGAGTTCAGGCAGAGTATTTGCATGAAAAATAAAACTAAAAAAGAATAACGATATTTTCTTATACATTTTTATTTTACGTTTTAATAACCTGTTTATTTCTCTCTCTCTTTTTGAAGGGAATTGTTTTGTCGATTGCTTTTATATTCGGTTGCGATAGAGTCGTTATTAACCATGAGATCTTTTTTAACTGGAAACGAGGAGTTTGACAAAAGATTACTTTTTGCTATATGAGTTTTTCACATCACTGTTAGCTGATGGTTTTTCACTGGAGTTTGAGTGACAGCAAGTCTCCTCAAGTCTCCAGGACTTGTTTCAGTATTCTGGCCGTTCTTAGCAATGCTGTCGTTTGGATAGTCTCTACCCGTCCGCCAACTTCCAAGTCCTCCAGGCCCTTTTTATTATTATTATTATTATTATTATTATTATTATTATTATTATTATTATTATTATTTAACTCTTTGGAAGTTTTCCCCACAACATTAGTTTTCAGTATTCCTGTCGATCTCAGCAATGCTGTCGTCTGGATGGTTTCGATTATCTCACAGATTTCCAGTCCCTTCTCCCAGCTTCAGAGGACCGTTTCGAGTACACTAAAACAACACTTAGAGACACCTTGATCCTTATGTTCTCCAGCTTTTTCAGTTCTCTGGGAAGATCCAAATATTTGTCTATCTTTTCGCTTTTTTCTTCTTAGTTTGCTCATGGCGTGTTTTTCACACAAGCGTTAGCTGGTGGTTTTTCACTGGAGTCCGAGTGATTGCAATTCTCTTTTGCTTTCCAGGACTCTCCGGAGTATTACCTATTTACCAACCCCTCCGAACGAACTTGATGTGACACTAGGTTTATTTTTAAGCGGAGTTTGATTGGTTTGAATTCAGAGTTTTTCCTTCAAGACCAGTTTTTCCTTCTAGACCGAGGTTAAAGAGCCCAGTCTGTCCTACTGTTTGCCCGTTGCAGACGGGAAGAATAGTTGGATTCATACCTTTCCCAGGGATATTAACGTTATGTGAAATGCAAACAGTCTTGATCAGGATTTGACCTCGGGTCGCCGTGTTCATTTTCAACGACGATATCTATTACACCACGGGTACCTCTTCTGAGTATTATGTCGATCTTAACAATGAGTGGTCATGATTCTTCCTCTGATTTCCAATTCTTTCAATCTTTTAAGCCTTTGGCGATTTTTCCAAAGGCACCAATTACAATTGGTATCACCGTCACGTTCATTTTCCATATTTCTTTTAGTTCTCTAGCAAGGTCTGGATATCCATCCCTTTTTTTCGCTCTCTTTTAATTTTACTGTGTGGTCTGCTGAGACGACGATGATCGCTATTCGGCAGTTTCTCTTTTTTGTTTGTTGACTATCCTTAGGTCTGGTCGTCTAGCCGAGATTAGATGATCCATTTGTATCTCAAAATCCCAGAGAATTTCAACGTTTCATTCTCCTGGAGGGATTCTAGGTTGTTCGTATGGTCAGTATCAGTTTCTTGCGCAATTCCCAGTGGATCACCTTCCCCACCCAGTCATATCTAGTTTTGTATTCTTTTTACGTTAATTTACTGCATTCGCTTATTGTATGATTGATCGTTTCGTCTCTATCACCACATAATCTACATTTCCTATTTTGTTGCATCTTATCTATTTTTGCTTTAACGTAGTTTGTCCTTATGGTGTTGACGATTAGTAGAGATTCAGTTCCTTTCTTAAAGTTTCCCTTTCTTATATGGTTATATACAAGTCTTCTTGCGTAAAATGTCGCTTAAAATATCCATACAATTGCTTTTCTTTCCATTTTTGTTTTCTAGTTATTGTTGTTCTGTTGATTCTTGTATTATTTGTGTTGTTTCTAGTCGCTGTAATTAGTCTTTCTTTTTGTTATTATTTTACAGGAAGAAATGATAACGTTTTGGTAAATAACGTGGATCTTACACCAACACCACTGAAGATGCCAGGAAATAGTCATTTGACTCTTGATGTGAGCATTTTGAAACAGTTGAACGGCTCAGATGCTTCAATCACGATTCGGAGGAGTACATTCTTGGGTTATATAAGAATCCCCTGCTTATTTGAAGTTGGATCATGGTGCGTCTACTCTTAAACCCCTAATAAACTATCCCTATGTACGTCCCTTATATCTGACCTGGTTGATTTAATGAAACGTTTCTTTTAGTATCTAATGGACGTGAATAACGAGTGAGATAAAAAAGAAAATGAGATAAAGTCTTTAAAAATATCCTATCATATCAAAGTAATATTGTATGAATTATTTTTTTAGATATCCAATTATATTTTTTTTACATTTTTAAAATATCCCATCTTATTTTATGAAATAAGTCTATATGTACAATGAAATATGATATATACATATAATATGATGCATATGATAAATATGATTAAATATTCTATTCTTATATATTTTAGATATGATTATATATGATATGGTATGATATATATAAATATATAGATATGATAAGATGAACATGTTTAAATATCCAATTGTTATGATTAAAAATAGGATTATATATCATATGATATATAGATATGATAAGTTAAATGTGATTGAATGTAATCTCATCATATTTTTTTAAATACATATATCACACGATATTATATATAGATATATAGATACGATATGATGAATATCCAATTATTGATTTTTTAAATAACCTATAATCCTATTTTTAAATATAATTTACATAATTATATTTAAAAATATGATTATATATCATATAATTAAAATAATAAAAATATCATATCATATTTTATATAAATATATGTAAATAATAGGATAAATATGTTTTGATAAATATCTGATTACCATATTTTAAAAAAATATCCTTTTATTGTATTTACGTTATATCGAATGAAAAATCTTTTTGTATTAAAATATGGTCAACAAAAGAAATGGTCTAGAATAAAGTTTGAATAATGTAGAAGTCTATTATTAAGGCTTTCGATACCACCAGGTACTTTATTATTTGTCAGGGTACTAAAAATTGTAGTAGAATCTACTGTAGATGAAGTTATGAGAAAGAAAGACGCCACGGAAAATTATATTGTCACGTTTTGCTTGAAGTATAGCTTCATCAGTAATTAAATTTTAATTCAAAAAACGAAGTTCACACGTGACAAGAGCGGTAGGAAGGGGAGAAGCGAGTTACTTTTTTTGTAGATATCAGTTAAAATTTAGACCTTAACATATGAGTTGATAATATTTTTTAGTATTGCACAACGTTTTGATTTTATTAATGCATCTTAAATTTAAAAAAAAAAAAGAATTCAATTTATCACAGCAAAAATGGAGAGAAAATGCACTGATCCATGAAATTCCTAAAAATCAATTTATGACTTGGTTTTTACAATATCTTTCTCCCATCCTCACCAAAGTAACACTCAAAGAATCTATCTATCTATCTATCTATCTATCTATCTATCTATCTATCTAATAACTTTTGACTATGTATTAATTTATTTAAACTCGTGTCTTTATCTTTGTTCAATAGTATCAATATTTCGGCCGTTGCAATCTTCGGTCTTCTTCAGGTGTCCGTTGTATTCGGTGATTTTCTGTGAATATCTAACCGAATACTTTATTCAATCCTGAGAAATATATCGTTTTCTACTTTTGGTAATTATTCAGTAAGTTGATAACATAGTAAGAATTTTCTGTTGTTTGGAGACGAGTCAACAATAGTCAGACTTCTTCAAGCAATAAAATTTCTTCTTGTTTTATTTTGTTTAAACGACGTTTCGACCGGTACATTCTCTCACCTTCTTTATGCAACCCCGTAAAAATAGAGATTGTGGAAGATAGGCGAATATATCTGTCGAAACGTCGTCTAGATTTAAAAAAAATTCTTTTATTATATAACCCACTGGAACATTAAAATCCACTAGTTGTAAGTTCTTATCTTCTTGTGGAAGTTTGGTCTTCTCGCCGGATTTTGGTGATCTGTTTGCATCTCAAAGTCCCTGAGAATTTTATGAGTCTCATTCTCCAGAACAGATTCTGGTTTGTCCATATATCATTTATTTACATTGTTCAATTTTAATCTCATGTACAATTCCAAGTGGATCATCTTTTTCATTCAGTCGTGCCTAGTCTTGTATTCCGTTTGTGTCAGTGTGTAGTGTTTGATAAAAGCAACAGTTCGAGCAGTTAAACATCTTCGTTGTTCGAAGAAAAGATTAAGTCGTCCTAACAACTGGTAAGTTAATCCGTTCTTATCCTTGACAGATTATCCGTGAATGGATTAATGTAAATCTAAATTTTTTTTTTCAGCACCTACGAAAATACCTGTACTTTGATGAAACGAATGATGGATGAAAACTGGGGAGGTTTACTGGGACCCATCGTCACACAAATGATGGCCGCCTTTAATGCCGCTAAAGCCCATATGGACTGTCCACTACCAGTACAGGACATCAAACTAATAAAAATCCCCTTAAAACTACCTTCGATCCCATCGTATTTGACTTTCTTAGCAAGAGTAAGTATTTTATAAATCTTAAAACATTATCATGGTCAGTTGACCGTAGGGATTCCCTTAACTCTCTCGCCATCCTTCCCTATCAGTCATCGCTCTTTATAAGAGTGTCTACACAGAGTTGTCGTGTCCATGTGTTGGAGTTCATGGGAGAACGTCACTTATGAGTTCGTTTATACTTTTCCAGCAGTTTCCTACATGTTTTGCTCGCCTTTAGTGGTTGTTTTGTGGGCTGCTGCTCCCAGGATTTATTGAACACTGCATCTTTGTGAGTTCCGATCAAGCTTTTCTCTAAGCATTTTGTTAGACTCCAGCTGGTGCAACCAAACAGTAGTACTGAGAGGGTTACAGCTTGGAAGTATTTCCGTTTTATTTCATCAGAAAGATCAGATTTCCATATTGTCGATAACCTGTCTATAACAGTCCATGCTTTACCTATATGTATGTTGATAGCGCTTTCAGTAGATGAGATATTGCTATCACGGTATATGAACTGGTTTACTAATTTCAGAGGCATGCCAATTTAAAAGGAGATGTCACCAACTTGATTAAAATACATCAACTCTGTTTCATGTTGAGACCAATGCTTCTTGCTGTTTGAAGAGACCAATGTTTCTTTCTGTTTGAAGAGACCAATGCTTCTTTCTGCTTGGAGAGACCAGTGCTTTTTGTTGCTTGAAGAGACCACTGCTTCTTTCTGCTTGAAGAGATCAATGCTTCTTTCTGCTTGAAGAGACCAATGTTTCTTTCTGCTTGAAGAGACCACTGCTTCTTTCTGCTTGAAGAGATCAATGCTTCTTGCTGCTTGAAGAGACCAATGCTTCTTGCTGCATGAAGAGACCAATGTTTCTTTCTGCTTGAAGAGACCAATGTTTCTTGCTGCTTGAAAAGACCAGTGCTTCTTGTTGCTTGTTTTAAGCTATGCAGCAGAGATTCAGATTGAATATGTGTCTTAAAGCAATTGATTTGATTTTGATTTATCAGATTTGTTGTGATGAAATAAAATCCAGTATTTTTGCTAACTTATCTGGTCTTTGTACAAAACCCCAAATTGTTGTACTGTGTATATTCAAACAAACAAATGTTCATTTTCTATTTCATGATAATTCTTTTTCAAATTTTTTTTAATCAATGTTTAATTAAACATTATATTAAAAATGGATTCAAATTAATTTATCAGAATAAACCCAAAAATTTAAAGTCAATATCAAGCCATTAATAGTACATTTCGCTGTTGACCAAGTGAAAACGGTGATTTGATTCTAGCTATACGAGATAAAAAGTTCAAAGATAATGGTAACTTATATACAAGTTCTCTCTCTCTCTCTCTCTCTCTCTCTCTCTCTCTCTCCCCAACATACGCTGATATAGAGATTTATATATAAGTATAAAATATGAATATATAAATCTGCTTGAATATCAAAAGAAGATCATCTATCTATCTATCTATCTATCTATCTATCTATCTATCTACTACAATTTAATGGAGACTCAAACTCGGTTAAGTCGTCATAATTAATTTATTTCGGCGGAGAATATTATTGCTATACTCT
The DNA here is from genome assembly GCA_963585895.1 of Sepioteuthis lessoniana. Taxonomy (NCBI): domain Eukaryota; kingdom Metazoa; phylum Mollusca; class Cephalopoda; order Myopsida; family Loliginidae; genus Sepioteuthis; species Sepioteuthis lessoniana. Next base: position 187,893 of record CAUZXS010003698.1, read on the forward strand.
CCGTCTCGTCAGATGACTCTTTACATGCTTTCCTTCTGTTGCAAAGTAGCGGATGTGGAGTTTCAGTTCTTATTCAGAAGATAAAATAAGGTAATTAAAAATAAAATTATGCTAGAATGATTAAGAAACAGGAGTGGAATTAATCTACTGGTCAGTCCCTTCTAATTGTGCGTTCTTGTAGTAGTTTCTCCTACTTGACAGGTGGGATTTTCTAAACACTAAGATCGTTTAACTAATGGCTATCTCATACATGATTTACATTTATTCCTAATATGTCTGTTAATTAACTCAGCTGTTGCCATCCTAGATATTCCTCTTGTTTCAATTAGGACTGAGATAGTTAAACCAGATAAGGTGGAGACATTTTATATAGTCGTCAAGTGTTTTTTTCTTTTTTTTAATTTTAAATATTTACCCTAAAAATGGTCAAGGGGAATTAACCACTCCAGAATCACAGGTCCTAATTTTTGGAGTAATATTCTACGTTCATCTGGCTCTTATCTAACCTTTATTTTTCCCTGTCTTGGTGATATCTGTTGTTGGGCTGATCTCTATTAGTCTCTAATACATTTTTATCATTGGCCTTGCGATTATTTATGGATTGGTGTTCCAGTGGTTCTCAATCAGGATAATTTAAATTTTCCTCTATGTCTGCACTTAAAGACGAGCTCATTTCTCTCGTTCAACAAAAGTTTTCTATTTTTGAAATTAATTATGCTAATTTTTTCATCTAAGCATAAGTTACATCTACTGTTGAAGCTATTCACGGTAGATGAGTGCCTTATTATTTTCCATTTAATTTGTGGAGATAGCCCCCTATCCTTAAGGCCCCAAAAATATTTTGATAAAGCAGTCTGGTATCTAAGTTTTGAGTTGGAAAATGAATATTTGAGGTTGTACTATCTTTGCTTCTAATTTCCCGCGGAGATTCCTATATAGACTCTCTCCCCGTCCTTTTGCTGTTCCATAGGAGAAATGCATGCCTGGTATACGACATTTCTCAAATTGCTGCGTCCGCCCAAGGGGCATTCTTCTTTATTCCTACAATTATAAGACTCCACGTCTGGGTTCCTATCCCTCGTGATTAGTTCATTGAGTAGCCTCTTATTATGGTTGCTTAGTATGTTGTACATATTCTTGGTGCAAGAGTAGCTAATTTTCACTGTATTTCTATTAAAAATTCTACTCGATGGGTTATCTCTATTAAAATGTTTATCTAGGAGGTGTAGGAAGTATTCACCTATATTAATGTTAGCAAGCCTACAAAATGGCGGATTAAACCAGACTACTTTTCTATTTCTATTCTTTCCCCGTCTTTTTTCGTAACTACTATTATTAATAATTTCACCTACCTTGATGAGTGTGCGGGTCCCACCATTATTATTCTTAACTCTCGAATTGAGGTCTCTTATGTTTCTTTTCTCTCTCTCTCTCTCTCTCTATATATATATATATATATATATAGAGAGAGAGAGAGAGAGAGAAAAGAAACATAAGAAAGAAGAAAGATTTGGAGATAGAAATCCTTACACCCTCTTTCTCTCTCTCTCTCTCTCTCTCTCTCTCTCTCTCTCTCTCGCATCATACAACCGATGAAATAAACGCAGAAGAACTATTGCAAACTTGGAAATAGTTATTTTTTAAAGCATACAAGTTTGATATTTAAAAAAAGGAAAGCAAGATATTTCTGTGGAGAGTGACTGAAATCTCCAAAGTAACTGATGGTCCTAACAGGTATTACCATTCTGATTCAGAATTGTCCTGGAAGTAATGGCACAACTCAACACTCCTTAGAACACTAGAATCTAAGCCTCTTCTTTGTGTGTGTGTGTGGGGGGGTCGTCGGGGGGATCTTACCCTCCTCCCCGGCTGGGGACCCAGTCAACGTATTCAAAGCCCCGATGACACGGCGAGAAAACGATGCTTTCCAAAGGACGACCCAAAGTCAATTGAGACACACAGAGGCTCGTAGTGACAAGTAACATGTACAACACACACACACACACACACACACGCACACACACACACACACACACGTATGTATTTTCTCTAAGCCCTGTCGATGAGACACTACCTTGACTGTATTCTCTGCTGGAGGGAGGTAAAATCTCCACCCCCCAAAAAGAGGTGTCCTTGGTCTGACACTAAATTACATCTAATTGCGAGGCTCCCATTCTGGAAAGAGTTGGGTAGCTCTTCATTGCCATTACTCTCACTCTGATCCAGAATGGTAGTACCTGTTATCGTTCCATCTAGGGGGTCAAAAAATTTAATGTATAAGAACTATTGATATTCAATTGAAATGCTTGTGTTATATACATATTGAACAGACTTTAGATATTAAACACATAATAATACAAACAAAATATACTAGAAACAAAATACAAAAACAAAAAACCCATAGAATTCTACCCATACACAAAATTCCATTATTCCAAGTTCTAGGAGAACTAAATGAAACCAAATTAATAAACGTGTAGAACATAATATTACAAATAAAATATACCCCCCGAAATAAACAAACATATCAAAACTATATTTAAATGATGTTGACTTATATTGTCGTAAGTAAGGTGATATTAAAACTATACATTACGATAATTTCTAACAATTTAATTTAACATCATTTACTTATGACAATACGAGAATTTTACATTATTATTTAATAACCCAATGCTACATAAAAGTACTTAATTACAATACTCCCCATCTATCAACCTATATACTTTTTTACGAAAATACGAAGATTATATTCTTTTTTTAGAAAAAATGGATGCTCTATGTCATAGATTTCTTCAAATAAATTCTTGTAAATATATATATATATATATATTTAAACTGTATTATATATATATATATATATATATATATATATATATATATATATATATATATATATATATATATAATACAGTTTAAATATATAGAATAGGGGATGTAAATGAATTAATAATCAGTAAAAAGATTTGTGATAGAAAATTTAAATGAAAAATAAATATTAATTGCTATACAGTATTAAATCAAAAATTTAAAAGAATATCTCACATCTCACATTTAGTTTCAATCAT
>CAUZXS010003699.1:5000-30000 GCA_963585895.1 Sepioteuthis lessoniana
ACATCCCTTATCCTCACAGAGCTACTGTATGTAGGTTCGAGCCGGTCTCCTTGCACTTGCTTGGCCATGTGAGGGGGTCAATAGGAGGTTATCTCTTATGAGCTCGTCCCCGCTTCTACAGCAGTGTCCCGTATGTCTGGTTAATGTTATTTTTTTTTTTTTTTTTTTTGTTCTTTTGTAAAAATAATTTTTTGTACTTATATATCATTCCATCTCAAATGATTACTTGCCCTGTCGACTGGAGCTGTAGAATACACCGACTGCACCTCTGCAGAGGGGTAAGATCCACCCACCAATGAGTGTCCTGATATGACACTAAACAATCTGATGGTGAGGTTCCAGTGATGCTTGAAATTTGGGGATTGTGGAGTACCCCTTCATTGCCATTGCCCCCAGGTTCACTCTGGCCCAGAATGGTAGCACCTGATGGGGCTGTATCTATGGGTTAAATAGAACTAACTGCATACTTATGCTAAACGGAATTGTTTGAATTAGAACTGTTTGACTAAACTGAATTGCTTGAAATAGAAATGTTTTTGACAATTAAACTCTACTTACATTTAAAATGCGTGTTTATGCTAAACTGGATTGTTTGAAATAGAATTATTTTCATAAAAATGGATTTGGCGTTAAATAACCAACAAAAATTGATATGCCATAACACCCAAAAAACCAACAAAAAAATCAAATGATTACCCATGAAGTCAGTAATATTATCAAATTTATAAACACTCTTTTTTAATAAATAATGCATTTTTCTTTTAAGGCTTTTGGAAATCTAAATAAGAATATAAGATAAATTTAAATTATTATTTAGTAAGTCAGATAAATATTTTTTTTTTTTTTGACATTTAAAAATGTCAATACTTATACAAGTGAGATCATGTATTTTTTTTTCTTTTTGGCTTTTGGGAAATTTATATTCCTATATTAGTTAGACAAAAGAAAATTATTTTATTTGTCACAAACATTCAGCATTTTTTTCTTTCGGTGTATGGAAATTAAAATACTTATATTAATGCAGTAAATTTAAATTATTTTATTATTAGAATAAAAAGGATTTTTTTCTGTTTGTATCAGGAAATTGAGATACTTATATTAGTAGGATAAATATAAATTCTTCAAAAAGTGAAATAAAAAATACATTTTTTATTCTTTTGGAAATTTGAATACTTTATTTTGTCTACCTTAGGTATCTGAAAATTAAAATACTTATAATAATGAGATACTGTATTTTTTCTTTTGTGCTTTTTTCGAAACTTTGATACTAATAAAAGAACTTGAATTCATCGCAGCAATATTTGCTGCGATGAATTTAAATTCTTTCAATTCATTTACCTAGGAAGCAGCATCTTATCAAGCGAAAAAGACATCGACACGCGGCTAACGAGGGCATGGACATCTATCGATAGGCTTTCGTTCATATGGAAATCAGAACTGACCGATAAAATGAAACGCAGTTTCTTTCAGGCAGCGGTCGTATCGATACTGCTATATGGATGCACAACTTGGACGCTAACTAAACGGCTGGAGAAGAACCTAGACGGCAATTACATAAGAATGTTGTGAGCAATATTGAATAAGTCCTGGCGTCAACACCCTACAAGGCACCAACTATACTGCCACTTGCCTCCTATCACGAAAACTACCCAAGTTAGACGAACCAGACATGCAGGACATAGCTGGAGAAGCAAGGACGAGCTCATAAGTTATGTACTCCTATGGACCCGGCATATGGCCGAGCAAAAGCAGGACGACCAGCTCGAACATACATACAGCAGCTATGTGAGGATACGGGATGTAGCCCTGAAGACCTGCCAGAGGTGATGAATGATAGGGAGAAGTGGCGAGAGAGGATCAGAGATATCCGTGCTAGCGGCACGACATGATGATGATGATTAGTAAATAAAGCAATGCATTTACTTTTGATTTTTCATCATTTAAAATCAATTTGTTCATCATTCCTTGCATAAAATTTCCTGTTTTTAAGTCTTTATTCAAATTCCCCATTTATTGAGAGCACTCTTTCTCATAATGAACAAAAATGTTTCATCATAAAATGGATCTGCTTGCTAAACATAAAACCTTTTCCTGATCGATTGAGAACTGACAACCATTCCTCAGATATCACTATGCATACATAATAAAGGGAAAGTTTGGCTTTAGGTCGAAACGTTTGGCTTTAGGTCGCAACCTTCAATAACAATTTTATCCATTCAGCATCATCATCATCATCACCATCATCATCGTGCCGCGTTGCAAGCACAGATCTCCCTGACTCTCTCCCGTCACCCGTCTCTATCGTCCATTGCTCCCGGAAGGTCTTCAAGGCTATATCATGTATCAGCACAGAGCTATTATATATAGGTTCAAACTGGTCGTCCTGCCTTTGCTCGTCCATATGATGGGGTCCATATGAGTATGTTGCTTTTGAGTTCATCCACTAATCAAGCAATATACTCCTGTGGACTCCTCCACACGAACTCATGTGCGATATGCTCCAGTGGACCCCTTCACACGGACGAGTAAATGTAGGACGACAACCTAGAACCTATATACTACAACTCAGTGGCGATACAGGATATAGCTTTGAAGACCTCCCAGTAGCGATGGACAATAGAGACGGGTGGTAAGAGAGGTTCACGGAGATCCGTGCTGGGAACCCGACATGATAATGATGATGATTTATTTTTAAGTGTGACAAACACTCCATGGGTTAGAATGTAACTAAACTCACTCCTCCTTCACTCCTAAGACAAATATAACACAATATATCACCTATTTGTAAAGGAACTTCCAGCAAACCCGGACACCATCCCTCGGATCTAACCACTGAGCAAAATCTACATATTACGTTTCTCGACCTGGCGATATGATTGAGCACACATATCGACAACACGATGGTGACGAAGAATCAATTTACGGTGCACCATGTTTATTAGTCCCTTGTGCAAATATGTTCCGAGGAGGGAACGCCTCAGGCAAAATAACGTTATTGAAAGAACTTTGATAGCCGTCAACGCATTTCTCCCTCACTCGATTTTTCCCTTGTGCTGGCCAAACCTCTAATGTCTGACGTGTCAATAAATTGATTTTTCAAAACCTCTGGCGCATTACATGGTCACATAGTGTTTCTATAAGCCAAAAGGTTGCCTAAGCCGACACGTAATCGAGTCAGGTGGCCTTAACACAAGAAAGCTAATCACATATCACCTCTGGACACTTTTTCATGTGTTTGGCTGGTAAAGGCACGCAATAATTCTTTGGACGGGAACACAATGGCCGGCTTACTTCTGGCAGGAATTACTCCGTCTCTGTCTGAATTTAATCCATTTTTTCCCACCACTACTGATGGGGGAAATAGCAGCAGATTTCAAACCGTCATTGAGTGTAAGTTTAGGGTGAGGTGTTGTTGGTCATAGTGGTGGTGCGTGAGGGACACCACCTGTCCCCTAAATTGGGAAATAATTAACCAAATAAACATACATCGGTACATTGGTGCAAAAACATAAAAAAAACAAACCCAAATAATCTCTAAAGTGTAACCATTTTCTTAGGAAAACAAGGGTGCTTTGCGTGTTGTTATAGTTCTTGAGAAGGCTACCAAACCATGACTAATGTGTTAAATCCTCACTGAAAGGTGGAAATTTTGGCCTTATGCCAGAACTACTTTAAGATATCTAAACAACTATTCCGAAGCAAACACATATATGATGTATATCAAAGAATCACTGAATAAAGAAAGCCTCACTCTATCTATCTATCAATCTATCTATCTAGGAAGTGTAGGCAACGGCCCTTGAAGACTATCAGTTGGTCAATGGAATCAACCGACCAATTATATATTTATATATATATATGTGTGTGTGTGTGTGTGTGTGTGTGTGTGAACATATATATATATATATATATATATATATATATGTGTGTGTGTGTGAGCGTAAGAGTCTAACAACATTATTTCCGTTTTTTTTTTCATTAATTACAAAGCTAAATTCCTGGACATATGAAATCAATATATATATATATATATATATATGTATGTCATCATCATCATATCGTGCTGGCAGCAGGATATCCCTGACCCTCTCTCGCCACTCCTCCCTATCGTTCATCGCCCTAGGTAGGTCTTCAGCACAACATCATGTATCCTCACATAGCTGCTGAATGTACGTTCGTGCTGGTCGTCCAACTTTTGCGCGGCCATGTGTGGGGATCCATAAGAGTACATCTCTTATGAGTTCATCTCTGCTTCTCCAGCAGTGTCCTGCATGTCTGGTTCGTCTAACTTGAATAGTTTTCGTGATAGGGGGCAGGTGGCCGTACAGTTGGTGTCTTGTGGGGTGTTGCTGCCAGGACTTGTTCAGGATTGCACGCAGCATTCTTGTGTAATTGCCATCTAGTTTCTTCTCCAGCCGTTTTGTTAGCGTCCATGTAGTGCATCCATATAGCAGTATCGATGTGACCGCTGCCTGGAAGAAACTGCGTTTCATTTTATCGGTTAGGTCTGATTTCCATATAATCGATAGCCTATTGATAGCTGTCCATGCTTTCGTTAACCTCGTTTCGATGTCCTTTTCGGTTGATTTGACGCTGCTTCCTAGGTACGTGAATTTGTCTACTAGTTTAAGTGGGGTTCCTTCTAGAGTGGAGATGTCCCCCGTTTGGTTATAGCACATATATTCCGTTTTGTGTGCATTAACATGGAGGCCTATGCTTGCTGCTGCTCGTTCCAAACTATGCAGAAGTGTTTCGGCTTGGTCAGGTGTATTTGCCAGTATCGCTATGTCATCGGCGTAGTCGGCGTCGGTAATTGTTGTTGCGGGGTATCTTCTGCTTCTTTTCTTCGTCAGTTCGAAGCCATTCTCTTTGATTTTGTCAATCGATGTTCTAAGTACGTAGTCTAGACAAATGATAAAGAGATACGGGGCCAGCGTGTCCCCTTGTAGTACTCCTGCTACAATGTCGAAGTATTCTGTGTCTCCATCCGGTGATCGTGCTTTTACTTTAGTGTTTCTATACAGAAACGTTATTGCCGCTACGGTTTCTTTATGCTTTTTTAATGTCGTAGTTGGCTAAAATCTAAAGTGTTAATTAAGGTGTATATTGGTTGTAAGCCTTAGCAAAATCCACATTCTACTTAAGAATTTTCTGATCAAATATCACAATAGTAGTTATAAAATTCTTAAGGCACACACACACACACACACACACACACATATATATATATATATATATATATATATATATATATATATAATTTGGTTGTTTGCATTTATGGCATATCAACCTCTGTAGGCTACTCAATGCTAAATCCATTGTTACGCAAACAATCAGCCAAATTTGAAACAATTCAGTTTAGCATAAGTACAAAGTTTCAATGTCAAAAATCAGTTTTTTTTCAAACAACTCATTTTAACATGGAAAAACAGTTATATTTCAAACAATTCAGTTTAGTATAAGTACTCGGTTTAGTTCCATTCGACCCTTAGATATGACCCAATTAGGTGCTACCACTCCAGGTCAGAATGGACCTGGGAGCAATGGTATTGAGTTTGTACTCCACATTCCTTAAAACTCCAGCATTACTGTAAACTTACAATTAGATTGGTACAAATTATATCGAGGACATTCGTTGTTGGGAGGTGTTTCCCTTCAGCAGTAGATGTATTCTACTGTTCCAGCCGATTGGGTTACTGGAAACAGAACTTAGACGGGAGTAACTTTAAAGATATGTGAAGAGTTAAATCATCCTGAGACAAAGATAAACCTGTAAATTACCGCCCTAACAGTGACTGAACTGTTCTTACATAATTCCACATATTAGCTGAAGTAATTATAGAGAATTAATAACAGAATGCCGTATATATGGGGCGAGTTTTGTTTTTGCGTTTTCAATCAACCACTAGACAATCAGTTCATTAACATCATCAAGATCATAGTCTATCGCTGAAAATACCACATGACTCAAGTAATGACTTCCACGTGCTTATCGAAACTGTTATTTTTGTAAATAGATTTGGTGACCCGATTTCAAATCCTGTACAAAGCAGGTTGCTTTTCATTTTGTGTCAATTTCCTGTGAAAATGCATGGATTCATCTCTTCTCCACGCCAATAGCAATGGGTAAAAAGTAGTGCAGACTTTGTCGTTTTGCTTTCGTACTTAAATCTGTCTAGTTCAAGTAAGATTGATTTATACCAGCTTTACTCCATTCAAAAATTGCTTGTTGAAACTTCCGAGTTGAAACTTGATAATTGTTATTACTTAGAATATTTGAACTATTGACTTAATCTTTATTGTTATACACACAACGTTTCGGTCGGTATGTCCTTCGGCTTTTTTTTCGAACTCAGGAGCCCGCACAGAAACTCGAACTGAACTCTTTATTTAATCCACAGGTTTCACTGTTCCACTTCTATCAGCCATGATCGGGTGCAAGTGCCACGTTATAGTAAGTATTCCTTATTATTCTTACCTCTAATTGGTACTGAAACTGCAATCTTAAAATAAGTTCATTTAAAAGTACTGTCTAAGCAAACGTCTTATCCACTGTGGCATATGTTCTAGCCGAACAATTCAGAGTGAATTCTAGGACTTATAAGCCTACTGTTGCGGTGCCCGTGGTGTAATGGTCATGGAAATGGACACAGCGACACGAGTTCAAATCCTGGACGAGACTGATTGCATTTCACATAGCACTAATACCCTTGGGAAAGGTATGAATCCAATTATTCTCCCTCCAGCTATGAGTAAATAGTAGGATAGACTGTTCTTCAGCCTTTGTTAGGCAACTAGTCTAGAAGGAAAACTCTGAATTCAAATTTGTTTAACTCCGCGAAAAAATTGACCTTGTGTCATATCCTGCCCTAGCGGAGGGGTTGGTAAATTGGATAGGATAAGCCTACTGTCTCCATCAATCATGAGATAGACGTCTCTATTATCATATCAGATGTCCTTTTTTGTTTATTGTTTTAATTTTGTTTTTTTAATTGATGTTGTGTCATATCCAGTCCATAGTGTTGTGGTTGAGTAAGTAAATAAATTGGAAAATCTGCTCTAGAGAAGGCGCGTGTATATTTTTTCGGGGTGTAGCTTAGTGTGAAAAAGTGAATATCAAGTCAGTATAAAATTCGCAATAAGAGAACTAGTCTGCAAGATTAGGGAGCAAAACATCTCTCTTAGACGTCCTACAGTTGTGGAAGTCTGAGAATGGAAATTAATATAGTTGAAGCTGCATGTATTTAGTTTTGGGGTGGATTCCGCTTTGATTATTTTTAATGCTTATTCTATCTTGCTTATAAAAGAAACGATGTGTTATAATCAGACAACCCTATATAGTTTGGCATAGCGATGCCTGCGTTTTGGATGAACTATCACAGCCGTGTCGTGGATATATACTGATTCCTTCATGTTATTGCTTAGAGCAAGCTTCAAGACGCACAATGATTTCCATACATTTTCCTACATAAATGAAAAAAAGGCAGCGTAATGGTCATTATGATGTACAAAGGTAGAATAGAAGTAATATGAAAGTATCGATGTGTTTGTCAAGGCATATGCCCAAGAACTTTTCTCTCAGATATTCAAATTTACGCTTAAACCAAACTTTGCCACAAAATGCACTTCTAGCTCAGTTTACGTAGTCTATTATTCGCGTCGAAAGCAGTAACAGCTCATTGCAAACATAAAGAAAGAAAAAAAAAAACAAAAAAGAAAGCAAGAAATTAACAGAACAATAAAGAAAATAAAAATAAAGACACAACAGAAGAAGAAAGTAAATGAGGAAAAAGGATAGAAAAAATAAACAAAAAAGAATATATATATATATATATATATATATATATATATATAGTGGGGAAGCAAAATGTGGAATATTTTTCAACGTTTCTTTTTAATTTGAACTGTCCAATTTTTGATTGGACCCTATCAGGTGCTACCACTCTGAGCCAGAGTGGACCTGGGAGCAATGACAATAAAGGGGTATTCAACATACTCCAAAGCTCCAGCTCATCTTCAGGTTGTTTAATGTCCTATCAAGGATAATCTTGGGGGTACGGTCTTACCCCTCTACACAGACACAGTCGGTGAATCCTGCAGGCCCAGTCAGCTGGATCACTGACAACTCGTCGAGGGAGTCTTGCCCCTCAGCAGATATGCAGTCGGTGAATTTTGCAGCCCCTTTCCAAAATAGTAGTTGGGAGTCACACACACACACACACACACACACACACACACACACACACACACACACACACACACACCTGTAGGATTTCCTTCTAGTTTAATATATATATATATATATATATATATATAGAGAGAGAGAGAGAGAGAGAGAGAGAGAGAGAAAACAAGAAGGCAATCCTACAGAAAGAAAATATCAAATATGAAAAAAAATTAAGGTCTTCCAAGGATGACATTTTTTATAGTCCTAATTATTTGCCACTGTTGAACGTGTCGGTTTTTCTTTGTTTCGTTTTTATCTTATGTAGAAACAGCAGGAGTCCTGATTAAAACTTAACAGTTTCATGTTGAAAAGGCTAAAGCGTTTATCATTGACCAATAATTTAATCTATGAATAAAATCAACCTCTGAAGAATTTATGCTTTTTTCATATTTTTCCATGTTTATATATATATATATATATACTTACATGAGACAAAAGTTTTACAGTATTTTGTAGATTTCAATTTAGGGTGTATATATCACGTGACCAAAGAAGTATAAACTATAGGATGTTACCTTCTGTTGGTGACAGTATTGTGGTAGTTGGTGCGCTGACACGTTCTTCGTTTCTTCACTCCTGATGGGATTTGAAAGCTGCGAAGATGAATGTGAAGCAGAGTTTAATTCAGGCACCCATGCCTTACAAGTTCAAAGAGGGCCATGATACTGTTTCAGTTTCTTTGTTTCATGGCATATCAACCTTCGTGGGTTATTTAATGCCGAACAGATCCTTATAGACAACAGAAGTGATACGATTTAACATATAACTTGGTGATGGATAACGGGGTTCTTACTAACTCAGAGGACATTTGTCCAAAAGTGGGTGTGGTAGCGTGACTGGCGTTTAAACTTTCTTACTAAGATACATAAAGCATGTTGAAAATAAAGAGCAGAGGGAAAGACAGTGACAGAGGCAGAGAGTCGTCAGCGATATTTTTCTTCTCTTTAACTATAAATTCACCTCAGAACCTGGAAATTTATTGCAAAAGAGTCTCCAACAACAAACCACGTTTCTCTGAAGTTTTCGTCTGACGAATATTAACATTGTTAGAAGTAAGTAAACATCTCTGGAACAACCAAAATGTTAAAAATAAATAAAGATAACATAAGAAGACAGATAATTTGCTATTTATTAAAATACTATTTTTTTTAACTTCTTCCCGAGAGAAGTCTTCGTGGCGTAATGGTTAACTTGCTGCCTAGTAAGCGAGTTCGAACTCAGGTCACGTTTCCCCGTTCATTTTCGGATTAATACCTTTAGGAAAAACAGGAACGACTTTAAACTACCTCCGCCATATTGGAGTTAAATAGTACCACTACTGTTCTTTGACAAGAGTGGATTCAGCTTTAAATAATCCAACAAGGTTAGCATGCCATTAAATAAGGAAAGCAAACCAAATTATTTGTCTTTCTTTCTCCTTCATTTGTAATATATATATATATATATATATATATATATATATATATATATACATTATTTCTGAATAGGTTTCTCCTTTGAGGGTATTTTTTTTTTCTTTTTTATATTTGTTTCCGCTTTCTTTATTTGTCTTTTCAATATCCCGGTTCGTTTTTTCTAATTTTTTTTTTATTTCCCATTACTTTTTTTATATATACATACATATATATATATATATATGTTTACGTTATTTGGTATTAAATAACTAGCATGATTGGATATGCATTCGAACCTAAGCAACTAAGCTACCAACCCGTATGGCGAAAATTCTTCAGATTTTCAACAAACTCTACCGTTTCCCCTTTTTTCTATTTCCCTCTCAATGTTTTACTGCGATTTCTATTTCTTCATTTTCTTTACTGTTGTCTTTGTATCTATCTATCTAACTATCCAACAATATATATATATAATTTGATTATATATATATATATATATATAGATGTATATAAAATAGTGATATACATGAATATATATATCCTCATGTCGAACCATCAGGACGGATATCCCTGACCCTCTATCGCCATTTCTCCCAATCGTCCATGGCTTCCGGCATGTCCTCAGGGCTACATCTCTTATCTACACAGAGCTGCTGTATGTATGTTCGAGCTGGTTGCTCAGCCATTGGTCAGCCATGTGAAGAGGTCCTCAAGAGTACATCACTTATGTGCACGTCCCTACTTCTCCTGCAGTGTCCTGCATGTCTGGTTCGTCTAATTTTGGTAGCTTTCGTGATGGGTGGTAAGTGGCCGTAGAGCTGCTGTTTGTGTGGTGTTGCCTCCCGGACTTATTCAATATTGCTCGCACTATTCTTGTGTAGTGGCCGTCAAGCTTTTTTCTCCAGCCGTTTAATTAGCGTCTATGTAGTGCATCCATATAGCAGTATCGACTCGACCTTTATCGGTCAGGTCTGACTTCAATATGACCGATAGCCTATTGATTGCTGTCCATGCCTTTGTTAGTCGCGTATTGATGTCGGTTGCAGTTGATGAGACACTGCTTCCTAGGTAGGTGAATTTGTGTACTAGTTTCAGAGGCTGCTGTTCAGTGTGAAGATGTTGCCTGTTTGATTAAAGCACATATATTCAGTTTTGTGTGCATTGACATGGAGGCCAATGCCTGCGGTAAAAATATTACTCAACTAAAAAATATTTACTTAACTACAATTTAGTAATAACACCAGATATTTCTGTTTATGTGTTATTAACTACATTACCCTTCCCATCACTGTCCCGTCGGCTGGGAAGGGCGTCTGTAAAATATACTGACTGCACTTCTGCACAGGATTAAGATTCCCCCAACGAGTGTCCTGTGGCCCAGTCGGCTGGGGCAGTGGAATACACCGACTGCACTTCTACAGAGGGGTAAGATCCCCCAACAATGTCCTAGATATGATACTAAATAATCTGATAATGAGATTCCAATAATGCTGGAGCTTTGGAGAATATGGTTCGTTCCAGACTATGTAGTAGGGTTTCGGCTTAGGCAGGTGTATTTGCAAGAGGCGCTATTTCATCGGTGTAGTCGGCGTCGGTAATCGTTTTTGCGGGGTACCTTCTACTTATTTCCTGTTTTTAGTTTGAAACCGTTTTCTTTTATTTTATCGATAGGTGTTCTAAGCACGTTGTCTAGACAGATGATAAAGAGGTATGGGGCTAATGTACCTCCTTGCTGTACACCTACAACAATGTCGAAGTAGTGTGTGTCTCCATCCGGAGAACGGAGTTTTACCTTGGTGTTTTTATAGAGAATCATTATGGCTGCGACGTTTTCTTTTGGTAGCCCGCAAGCGAGTAGAATTTACTCCATCTTTCCTCTGTGAATGGGGTCAAAAGCCTTGGTAAAGTCGACAAATAATTTGGTTGCCTATAGGTTTTTTGCACGTACATATTAAAGAATTCAATGGATAGTCAAAATTTGTGATGTCTTGGATCTACTTCTCCGAAAGCCATTTTGGTTCTTCTTTAGTGTGTAGTCAATTTTGGGTTCTATGCGGTTACGGAGTAGGGCGTTGTATATTTTGGCCACTATACATCTTAGTGTTATGTTAGTGTCAGAACAGTATGTCGTCGAATTGTCTGTTATTCCATACTTCTGGGGGAATTTCATCGAGCCCTGCTGCTTTTCTATTTTTAATTTTTCTAAAATACTGAGTCGTGTTCTTCTTGAGTAAACGGTCCTAGTTTGACGTCTAATTGCTTACTTATAATTTTCGTGATTGGTTCATGCGTAACTTTTCGGAGTAAATTCTCGAAGTGCTGTTTCCACTGGTGTGCTGGCTCTAGTTGGTCGGTAGCTTTCAGTTTAGTTTTGGCAGTGCTCTTCTTTCTGCTCACTTCGTTTGTCGTTTGCCATGCTATCCTGGCTTGCCTATCTTCAACCGAATCTCTAATCTTATCCATGTAATTTTGTATGTATTCTCTCTAATATATATATATATATATATATATACTGACAGACATACACACCTATACACCTGTGAGCATATGTGTCTATGTGTGTATGTGTTTGTCACACTCCCAAACACACACACATATATTTGTTTGTGTGTGTGTCTACCTGTCTATATATATATATATATATATATATATCTCAGTAGAGTTTGCTCTCAACTGTGTATCACATTTCCTTCACATCTATTTATCTATCGAGCGATCAATCCATATTTATCTCTCTCTCTCCCGTCTCTCTCTCTCTCAAGTCTCTCTCTCTCTATATATATATATATATTTATAAACTTTATATGTACATAAAATAAATTGTGGTAGATTGATTGACAGATCTATCTTTCACCATTTTTTCATATCTTATAATCGCAATTTGTTTTTTCTATCAATCACTTTTTTCACATTTATCTCTGTCTGTCTGTCTTTCTTCATCTATCTATATATCATCTAACATTTTTTGACATCTATCTCTTTATGATTATGCCGATGGAGGCCATTGTGGTATAATGTTTATCGTCGTTTGAAAAAGATTCAGTGACTCATGTTCAAACCCTGGACGAAGCCGTTTTCTTTTTTTTTATAGCGATAATACTCTTGTTAAAAGTATTAATGAAACTATTAGTCCCTCTCCAGTAATGTGTGAATAGTAGGGAATACTTAGCTTTTTAACCTTCTCCTCAAAATACTCTTGGCAGAAGATTCTATCTACACAGTATTGCTTTTAAAACTTAATCACCACAGATTTTTAAAAATGAAAAATAGGTATTTTTATTTAAAACCAAAAATAAAGGATATTGTAATTTCGATTGGAACATTAAGCCATAAAAACAGATAATGTCGATTATAATTCTTTATCGAACACAGCAATATTGAAACTTTCCAACCAAAAATAAAACTGCATGAAAATGCAACAAATAATTGGCTGTACTAGGTCTACGGCACTAACTGGTAGTATCCTACGTTGGCAGCTGACTGCAGGCTGCTGGGAGATACAAGGGGTCTCTCTCTTCTAGGTACGTATGTCCGCCGTCTGTCGTTTGGTCACTGACTGCTGTGTTCATACATAAGTAACAGGCTGGAGGTGCCCGTGGTGTAATGGTTATCGTTGTAGGAAATGGACACGGCGACATGAGTTCAAATCCTGGACGAGACTGATTGCATTCCA
Organism: Sepioteuthis lessoniana; assembly: GCA_963585895.1. Classification (NCBI taxonomy): domain Eukaryota; kingdom Metazoa; phylum Mollusca; class Cephalopoda; order Myopsida; family Loliginidae; genus Sepioteuthis; species Sepioteuthis lessoniana. Next base: position 18,295 of record CAUZXS010003699.1, read on the forward strand.
CATAGCACTAATACCCTTGGGAAAGCTATGAATCCAATTATTCTCCCTCCAACTATGGGTAAATAGTAGGGCAGACTGAGTTCTTCAGCCTTGGTGACGCAACTAGTCTAGGAGAAGGAAAACTCTGAATTCAAACCTGTTAAACTCCGCTTAAAAAGTGACCTTGTGTCATATCCTTCCCGAGCAGGTTGGTAAATATGATAAGTAACAGGCTGTGTATTTCATGGTTTGGATGGAAGGAATTCTGTGTTACCAAAACCAGGAAGTCTTTCTTTTAAATATTACTGATAATAGGCTATTTCATCCTACTAACAGGGGGAGCTTTTAAATACTACGTAATTTATCCTGCGATGGTAAACCATCTTCAAGTTAATTCGCAAAATTAATTCATCTTGAAAAATAGTCCTCGTGTTGGCAAGAAAATTCCACTTTATACGTAGGTATGATGTCGTTTGTTAACGATACGAATGACTGCGTTTTTTTCGTTTACATGGGATTTTAGGTTTGACTTGCCGGGAGGTTACGATAGGCGTACTAATCTTTTGACAGTTGCATATTCATATCTTTGGTTACAGAATACAAATGCTGTAGGCTTTGATAATAGATAACACCTGATTATATCTGTTACAATTGATTGATAAACCCAAACATTTACGGTCATGAGAAAATTCATGAATTAAAAAAATATTAGCGTAAACTTATGTATGCGTGATACAGTATATATATATATATATATATATATATATATATATATATATATATATATATGTGTGTGTGTGTGTGTGTGTGTGTCTGTGTGTTTGTCTGTCTGTGTTTGCGTGTGTGTGTTTTCTATTTCAGTCAATTCCTATCTATCTATCTATCTATCTATCTATCTATCTATGCTCTTCTCTTCTCGTTTCTTTATTTTTGCTAAAGTACTGTTTTATTCATTCATTTTTTCCTTTTTTTTCTTTCTTTACAATTAGTGAGGAAATCCTTTTAATAAAAAACAGTCTAAACGCTAAAGCATAAGTGCTGTCATCTGTCGTAGAAGAAAAAAAATTGAAAGTAATTTTGAGTGAAAATAGTTCCACAGAATGCTTAAAAACAAATACATTTTTAGCACCAGTGACTCTACACTAATTCAATGTGACATTTCCGTACTAAAAGACCGATTTTAAGGACATGCTTGTAAGTGTTTAACAAGATAAACATACGCAACAGATCATTACATGAATCAACATCTACCGAAGATGTTTTCTTTTAAATTATAGTTAACAAGCCTGTCCCCAAATCATTCCACAAGTTTTGGGTTGGATTTGGTTTCTTTGTTTAATGGCATATCAACCTTTGCAGGTTATTTAATGCCAAAGCCATTCTCCAAGAAGAACAATAGTGATACTATTTAACCCATAGCTGGGAGGGTAAGGGGGTTCATACCTTTCCCCAGGGTATTTGCCCGAAAGTGACCGTAATAGAGTGACTGGAATACGAACTCGCTTACTACGATTCCGGAGTCTATCGCTTTAACCATTATACCACGAGGACACCCACCTCCGCAAGTTTTGCAAATTAGCTTTTCACTGAGATGTTTAATGTATTGACAAAATTAAGCTTTGTAAATACAATTATGATCGTTGCAGAAATTTTGGCATTGATTAAGAAATCTTCCGTTTGACATAGGAGTGGAATATTCAAATGGGTTCGATATTTAAAAAAGGGAGAATTTTCTCTTATGCTAATTATTTTACATAAATAAATCCAGAGTAAAAATATTCATCATCACCATCTTCTCGTGCCATCAGCATGGATATCCCTTACCCTCTCTCGCCATCCCTCTCTATCGTTTATTGCTTCCTGCAGGTCCTCCGGGCTACACCTCGTATCCTCACAGAACTGCTGTACGTAGGTTCAAGCTGGTAGCCCTGCTTTTGCTCGGCTATGTGCAGAGGTCCTTAGGAGTGCATCACTTATGAGTTCGTCCCTACTTCTTCAGCAGAGTCCTGCATGTCTGGGTCGTCTAATTTGGATAGTTTTCGTGATGGGTGGTAGGTGGCCGTAGAGCTAATGCTTTGTGGGGTGTTGCTTCCAGGACTTAATCAATGTTGCTCGCACGATTCTTGTGTAGTTGCCGTCTAGCTTTTTCTCCAGCCGTTTAGTTAGCGTCCATGTAGTGCATACATATAGCAGTACCCACACGATCGCTGCTTGGAAGAAACTGCGTTTGATTTTATCGGTCAGATCTGACTTCAATATGACCGATAGCCTATTGATAGCTGTCCCTGCCTTTGTTAGTCGGAAGCCAATGTCTGCTTTTGTAGATGAGACACTGCTTCCTAGGGAGGTGAACTTGTCTACTAGTTTCAGAGAGCTACTGTTTAGTGTGGAGATTTCGCCAGTTTGATTAAAGCACATATATTCAGTTTTGTGTGCATTGACATGGAGGCCAATGCCTGCGGCAAAAATATTAAACTACTAAACAATATTTACTTAACAGCTATTTAGTAATAACACCAGATATTTCTGTTTAAGTGTTATAAACTACATTACCCTTCCCATCACTGCCCCGTCGGCTGGGGAGTGGGGCTGTAGAATATATTGACTGCACTTGTGCGCATGATTAAGATTCCCCCAACGAGTGTCCTGTGGCCCAGTCGGTTGGGGCTATGGAATACACCGACTGCACCTCTACAGAGGGGTAAGATCCCCCAACAATGTCCTAGATATAATTCTAAATAATCTGATTGTGAGATTCCAATAATGCTGGAGCTTTGGAGAATAGGGAGCTCCCCTTCAATACCATCGCTCCCAGGTCAACTCTGTCCCGGAGTGAGAGCACCTGATAAGGATCCTTTCTATAGGTCAAGTAGAAATAAACTGTGTACTTATGCTAAACTGAATTACTTAAACTAGAACTGTTTTGATATGGAAACTTCGTACCTTTGCTAAACTAAATTGTTTGAAACAGAACTGTTTGACATTTAACTGTGTGTGGACAAAAACTATACTTATACTAACCTGAATTGTTTGAATTAGGACTGTTTGAATAAACTGAATAGCTTGAAATAGAAATGTTTTTGACATTTGAACTGTGTACTTACGCGAAACTGAATTGTTTGAAATAGAATAGTTTATTTATATAAAAATGAATTTGGCATTAAATAACCAACAATCGTTGATATGCCCTAAAACCCTAATAAGCAAAGAAACAAATTTCCCACCATGCCTCTCACAACAGTATTCTTAAAGACACCCATTAAGTGAGAGTCTCCTGGTCTGATCATCGGATTGGCGAAAAACTGGCAGTTACCAAGTGTCGTTGGTCCATTTAACATTTTTGGTCAGAGTGGATCTGGGTGTAATGGCAAAAAAAGAGGTACTTTAAACACCCAAGATCTCCCTATGAATAGCCTCATCATCAGATGTAGTTTAGTGTCATACACAGAACACCATTCTTTCGTGGTGGAGTAGGGGTCTTAACCCTCTGCAACAAATAGCATACCCCACACTCCGCTAACAGTGGTCTCTCTTAGATAAAGCATGAGGAGAAAAATTCAAAGTATTCAACTCTAAAGCAATTGATAGTTGTATATATGCTGCCTGGGCAAACGGTAAATCTTCCTTCGCTAATTTTTCGGGATTTTGCTGGAAAAAGAAAAGTTAGGAAAAAGAAATGAACTGAAAGCAAATGTAGTCTATGAAGTAGACTAATGGTATTGTCAATGAAAGCAGACTACACGTGTGGCCGTCATCTGCCAAACACATTTTTTTAGTCAAGGGGATGAAAACCTAAATTTGAGTCGAGCGCCTGCTGTAACGTTCACGCTCCCATAATAATGGTGCCCATCAAAACTTTTTTCAAGTCTCTCTCTTTCTACTGTCGCCACTGCTGCTGCTCTCATTCCTTTATTTTCTACCCCTTCCTTTTTTATGAATCCACTTTCTTTTCTATCATGGTTTCCCATTATTTTCTTTTCATATACCTTCTTCTTCTTCTTCTTCTTCTTCTTCTTCTTCTTCTTCTTCTTCTTTCATTATATTCTTCTTCCCACGCTTTTCCTTTTTAAATCCAATCTTTTTCATCTTTCTTTCCCATTATTTCCCTTTCAAATATTTCCCATTGATCCTCTTGTTCTTGTTCTTGTTCTTCTTCTTCTTCTTCTTCTTCTTCTTCTTGAATACACTTTCTTATCCCTCATGGTTTTCCATTATTTTCTTTACCTAATATTCTTCTTCTTTTTCTATTACTGCTATTTTTCCTCTTCTTCAGACCCTCTGCCTTTTTCATTATGGTTTACCATTGTTTTATTTTGTAAAAGTAAACGAGTTCGAACTCCAGCCGCGCTATCAAGTGAACTTTCCAACTAATACCCTCGGGAAAGATATGAAACCCGCTCTTTATCCCCACGGCTATTAAATATTATCCCTGCTGCTCTTCTATAAGGATCTTTATGGCATCAAATAACCTACGAAGGTTGATATACCATGAAACCAAACCAAGAACATCTTTCGTTATTTTTCTTTTTTTTAGTCTGATTTGTAAAATCTTTTACTCCCTATTTTTTCTTTTCGTCTTTGGTTTCCTTCTTTCTATGCCATTTTAATGACTTATTCTTTTCTATTTTCTCCTTTTTATTTTTTCCTTTTTCTTACCTTTTATCTTTTTTCTTTTCCCCAACATTTTTTTGTTTGATGATTTCTCTACTATTCCATCGTTCTATTACCATTTACGTATCTTTTGTAATCCTTATATTCTACTCCCTGCTTCTATTTTTCTCTCTTTCTTCCTAATATCTTTCTCTTCCTTGTTTAAGTATCATTCATCTGCTAATCTGATTTACCTATTTGTTCCTTCTTTTACGCTTTGTTTTACATAATTTTCTTATCAGATTCTCTCTCATTATCTTTCAATTTATCCAGTTTTCTGTGTCCACTTTTCTGTCCTTCTTCACATTTTACTTCACCTGTCTTGATCGTTCTTTCTTTCTTTCTTTCTTTCTTTCTTTCTTATTCAAGTCCTATTTCATTGCTTTTCTTCATTATCACTTTTTCCCCTTTTTTCTTATCTTTATCTTCGTAATGTTGGTAATCATATGTAGCGGCCTGTTTTTTTTTAGACTTCAACTTCATTCATTGTCAGGTTTCTCAGTCTTCGTTTATTTTTCTACCCTTCTTTTTATATTATCTTGCTTCTTTTCTTTCACTTATTTATTCATTTTCTAATCTCATACTATAACTTTTCACCTTTTCTTATTTTACTCTTTTCTCTCCTATTTCTTCATTTTCTGTTTCATTCTCTTTCTTTCTTTTTTTCCTAATCTTTGTCCAGCTTTTACATATCTTCCCTTCATGATTTCTTTCTTTGCTTTGTCTAATTCGACAACTTTTCTTCATTACTTTTTTTTCTCCATTTTTTAAAATATTTGTGTTAACCATATATACTCGCATTTTTCTTCATCTTATGCTTCATTCTTATTCTCTTTTGCTTAGATTTCTTTTTTACCATCCTTCATGACATTTAACTTCTCCTCCCTTCAATTCTTTCTTTCTTTCTTTCTTTCTGTTCTTTCTGTTCTTATGATTACTTCCCTTACGTATCTTTTCCATTTTCCCATTCCACCCGTTTGAACAATGTCTTTACCGCACAGCACGCTAAGGTCCCGGCGTGCATCAGTGCAAACAAGATCAAATCGCACCAGCTCCTCGTTCTCCTCACGGCTGGAGCCCGGATATTTCGGGTCTCCACAATAGCCTGTCACACAAACGGAGGGAAATGAGTTGTTGATGAGTTTTGATCTTATGTATCTCTCTCTCTCTTTCTCTCTCTCTCTATATATATATATCTCTCTCACACACACACACACACACATACATCACTCTCTTAGCTCTCTCTCTCTCTCTCCCTCTAACACTCTCTCTTTCTTTGTCTCTTTCTCTCTCACACACACGCACACACATAAATCACTCTCTTAGCTCTCTCTCTCTATCACTCTCTATTTAACTCCCTCTCTCTCTTTCACACAAACACACACACACACACACACACACATGGAATCCCTTTTTGCATCAACTGTTTTGTCAGTTTGCCTGTTTTTATTTAACTCTGGGCAGCTTATAATGATTAAGTGACCTTGAAAAAGTATGCCAACAAACCAGATATTCATTTCATCATTTCTCGTTTTTTTTTGTCTTGTTTTTTTTTTTTTCTCACGCCATTCTTCATCTTCACTATTCTTTAAGCACACATTGATCCAATATGCATAAGTAGGATTGAAACTGGGCAGATTTTTTAAATATTTTTATATAAAAAAATGTATTACACAGAAATACGTCCATAAATATATAGACTTACACTAGAGTGTTTGGGAATAGTAGAAAGAAATTAATCCCTTATATTATATACAAGTCTTAGTTTATTTTTAAAAAAACAACATTTTAGCTAACAACCAAGCAATCACCTAAAACGTTGTGGAATATAGGTAGTACTATTTGTTTATTTATCAATTTTATTTATCAATTTTTAGGCTGAATAAAAGTGACCGCGATAGTAATTAAAATGGGTGCCCTACAAACGGTCCCCAAAGTTTGGTAAGGGGGTTAGAATAGGTGGAAATCTGAGGACGAGCAAAGATCATCCAACCTATAGTATTGTCAAGATCAGTCAAAATACTGAGAAGAGTCCTGGAGGCTTGAGGAGACTTGGTGTTACACAGAATCTAGAGAAATACCATCAGTAAATTCTGATGGGAAAAATTTGCAGATAATAATGACAATAATAATAATCAGACTAGTATAAAGACCAATGATATTTAGGCGAAAATTGATAATACTTAACAGAATTGTAATTGTTAGTTGTGTAGTGACAGCAATAAAACGGTTAATCACATAATAACAGAATACAACAAAATGGCACGAAAGGAGTAAAAGACATGAGTGGGTAGGAAATGGGAGCATTGGGAATTGTGCAAGAGATTAAAATTTGACTATACTATCATCATCATCATCATCATATCATGCTGCCAGCATGGATATCCCTGACCCTCCCTCGCCACTCCTCCCTATCGTTCATCGCCCTAGGTAGGTCTTCAGGACAGCAACCTGTATCCTCACATAGCTGCTGAATGTACGTTCGAGCTGGTCGTCCTGCTTTTGCGCGGCCATGTGTGGGGATCCATAAGAGTACATCTCTTATGAGTTCATCTCTGCTTCTCCAGCAGTGTCCTGCATGTCTGGTTCGTCTGACTTGAATAGTTTTTGTGATAGGGGGCAGGTGGCCGTACAGTTGGTGTCTTGTGGGGTGTTGCTGCCAGGACTTGTTCAGGATTGCACGCAGCATTCTTGTGTAATTGCCATCTAGTTTCTTCTCCAGCCGTTTTGTTAGCGTCCATGTAGTGCATCCATATAGCAGTATCGATGTGACCGCTGCCTGGAAGAAACTGCGTAATCCATCGTAGACAATTAGGCTCAAAATTATCTGAAATTTTGAGACGTAATCGGATCCCCTAATCCTGACCGGAAGACCAAAATTACTTTTAATTTCCCGGAGAAAAGAATTTATAATCTTAAGGATTTTACTGTTTCTGTAGATCAATAAGTGAAAACAAAAGAAGTGAAAAGATTGATGAATACCAAGATTTTATTTGACAGCTGAAGGAAATGGTGTTAGCAATAGGAGCTAGTCTTATTGGGAAAAAACTCAGAAGCATGAAGACCTTACAGACCATAGATTTTTCAGATCGGCAAGAATACTTAGAAAAGTTCTGGTTACCGGATGTCACTTATTGTCTCTCAGAATACCAGCTAACACTGGCGTGAAAAACTCACAAGGAGTGAAATAATAAATATAATAATAATATTATATATATATATATATATATATATCGAACAGGAAAATGCCAAGGAGTGAAATAATAAATATAATAATAATATTATATATATATATATATATATATATCGAACAGGAAAATGCCAAGCCATAAGGGAATACTTGGTTTCTGGTTCAAGAAATTCACCTCCATTAAACGACAGACTAGCACTAGAAATGAGAAAATGCCTCAAAAGAGCACACGTACCTGAATGGATGACCAAAGGAAAGACCACATTTATACAAAAGGATCCATACAAAGAAACCGCCCCAAACAATTACAGACCCATAACTTGCCTACCAATGATGTAGAAAATATTTACAGCACAAATAAGGGAAGGAATTTTACTACTCGTTAACAAGCCGCGATTTGTTCCCTGACGAACAGAAAGGATGCTATAAAGGATCCAGAGGAACGGCAGAATTATTTTACATAGATCAACACATCCTAAATGAGAGCAAGACCAGACCGGAAAATCTAGTTATGGCCAGGATTGACTACAAAAAGCATATGATATGGTCCCGAAAAGCTGGATAATAAACTGCCTCAAAATGTACAAATTATCACATAAAGTCATAAACTTTATCGAAAAAACGATGAAAACCTGGAGAGTGGAGTTAACAGCAGGAGAAAGAAGCATAACTGAAACAAAGATCCAAAAATGCATTTTCCAAGGAGATGCACTATCACCCTTACTATTCCTAATAGCCATGATGTCACTTAACCACATAATCAGAAAATGCAGTCATATACAAACTTAGCAGATCGCAAGAAAAGATCAATCACCTAACATACAAGGATGACTTTAAACTATTTGCAAAAAAGGAAAAAAACTGGAAACTCTTATACACACCGTTAGAATATACATTCAGGACATAGGAATGGAATTTGGCATAGAAAATGTGCCATGCTCGTCATGAAAAGTGGCAAACGATATATGACTGACGGAATGGAACTACCAAATCACGACAAAATTAGAACGCTCGGAGAAAATGAAACTTACAAATACTTGGCAATCTTGGAGGTTGACACCATCTAACAAGTGAAAATGAAAGACAAGATTCGAAAAGAATATATCAGGAGAACTAGAAAACTACTCGAGACAGAACTCTCCAGCCGAAACCTTAACGGAACCATTTCTCATGTGGACTAGAGATGAACTTAAACAAATGGATCAAAGATCAAGAAAACCAATGACCATGAAAAAGCATTACGTCCCAGAGACGACGTTGACAGACTATATGTATCTAGTAAAAAGGGGGGAAGAGGACTTACCAGCATCGAAGACAGCGTTGACGCATCATTACAACGGCTCGAAGACTACATAGACAAACACGAAGTGGGGCTGATTACAGCCTTCAGAAACGATACGGACAACACGATAGATAATAGAATGACAATAACTAGGAAACAAAAATGGGCAAAAACAACTCAATGGCCACTTTAAATGACTTACGAACACCATCTCACAGCAAAAAACCTGGAAACTTTAAGAGGGAAATAGAAACTCTCCAAATAGCAGCATAAAACAACGCCATAAGAACGAATCATATCAAAGTGAGAATTAATAAGACTCAACAAAATAGCAAATGTAGGCTGTGCGGTGACAGAGACGAAACGATCAATCACATAATAAGTGAATGCAACAAGACGTACACACGGATCACCTAATCTCGGCCAGAAGACTAGACCTTATAATAATAAAATTGCAAAATTGTCGTCTTTGCGGTCCCGACTGACCACAGAATAAAACTGAAAGAATATGAAAAGAAGGATAAGTACCTCGACCTTGCTAGGGAATTGAAAATGCTGTGGAGCATGAAAGTGACGAATGTATCAATTGTGATTAGTGCTTTTGGCACAGTACTAAAGGGTTATTAAAGGGACTGGAGAATTTGGAAGTCGCCGGACGGGTGGAGACTATCCAAACGACAACATTATTGAAGACGGCCAGAATACTGAGAAGAGTTCTGGAGAATTGAGGAGACTTGCTGTCACTCAAACTACAAAGAAAAACCATCAGCGTCAGCTGATGTGAAAAACTCTAAAACAGTATAAAATAATAATAATAATAATAATAATAATGTGAAAAGAAGGATAAGTACCTCGACCTCGCTAGAAGAAGGGACATTAGCTAAAGATTAGACACAAGCCCTTAACATCCGAATACTGACAAAGCCAGATAGTATTAACAAAACCAGATGATGACTCATATTACGTAGATGCATCTGTACAAGGACTGGAGGCCTGCAGTAAAAAGAGCAAAGAAAGACGAATCATAGATGACAGTAAGACACTTAGAAACAGATGAACAGTCAGGAAAAAACAACAAAAAATAGGAAATACAGATGAAAGGATAAAAAAAAGCAGGGTGCATGTCTGAAGCCAGTAAAGAATGAGATCAAACGCGAAAAGTGCTGAACATGGGAAGGAAAATGAAATCTATGTGAAGAAGCTAAATCTCTTCTAGCAGCAACACAAAACAACGTCATAAGGACCAATTTTCTTGAAGCGAAATTCGATAAAATCCAACAGAATAGCAAGAGTAAGTTATATGGGAAAAGAGATGAAATGGTTATCATAATGAATGAATGCTGTGAACCGGCCCAAAATGAGTATAAGACAAGGAACAATTCAGTGGGCAATATGATCCACAGTGAATTGTGCACAAAACTGAAGTCTGACCATATTACAAAATGGTTGATGGATGAATTAGAAATGAGGTGCATATAATTTTTGGGGATTTCGAGATAAAAACGGATCTCCTAATTGAGGATAGAAATCCTGACTTTGTGACAATTAAAAAAAAACGAAGAAAAGAAATTTTGCCGTACTTTGGATCTTGCCATTCAGAGGGAACCAAAGAGTGAAAACAAAAGAAAGAGAAAAAAATTGATAAATACATGGACCTAGACAGAGAATTAAGAAAGCAGAGAAATATGGGGGCCACAGATAGACATGGTGCATTCAGTAGGTTTCCAGGCATTTTTGTACAGGCATTTAAAATTGTAGACTCTTGAAAATTCACTGTTATTGCTATATATCTTATGAGATGAGGGACTAATCTTTATGATTTCAGGTTCAAATGAACTGCTACAGCATCAATTGGAATACACCATACTACAGCCTGATTGTCACGGCTGGTGAATTTCAAAAATGCTATCTGGATGTGAGGGCACTTTAGAAGAACGATATGTAATATTCGGTTTTAAACAAGGAGAAAATGCCACAGAAACATATGGAATGCTTCAGACTGCTTTTGGAGCATCTTGCATAAATTGAGCATCAGTTTTTGCGTGGCATAAGAGATTCAAGGAAGGCAGATAGTCTGTGGGGGATGATGAGAGGTGTGGGAGGGGTAAAGAAGTCAATACACCACAATTGATTGGCCAAAGTGTTAGGGTTAGAGTAATTATGTTGAGGTTTTAAGGGGGTGCAGAAAGAGATTTGTAAGAAGAGGCCGGCACTCTTCAAATTGGGTCAGTGGCATTTCGAACAGGACAATGCACCAGTCCACAACTCCATCCTTGTCACAGACTATTTGACCAAGATGGGCATCAAGACAGTTCCTTAGGTTCCCTGTAGTCCAGACCTTGCTCCCTGTGACTTTTGGCTATTCCCTAAGCTCAGAGGCTGTCGTTATGAGACAATTGAGTAGATGAAAGAGGCTGTGACGATGGTCATTGACACGCTCACACAAGAGAACTTCCATGGGGCCTTCCAGGAGTTGTTGGAACGGTACAACAAGTGCATTGCAGCCAGAGAAGATTTCTCCGAAGGGGAGTAGAGTTTCATGTGTGTACTATCAATAAAATGCCTATACGAAAAAAGTCTGGAAACTTATTTAATCATCCTCGTA
>CAUZXS010003699.1:35000-102500 GCA_963585895.1 Sepioteuthis lessoniana
GTAAAATACACTGTGAAGTGCATCATCTTTCATTACAAATACGCTCCCCAATGGGGGTTGAGCACTCTGGCGAAGGAATTTTCGGCCGCCGTTCGCATAATGCAAAGCTCTTCGAAAGAATTGAGCACTCTGGTAGCCGATAGGGTATAAAAATGTAAACAAACGGACGCTGCTGCTGTTGCTGCTGCTGCTGCTGCTGCTACATAAATACCTCGTGGTACTCTAGTTGGCCGAGCGGTCTGATATTTAGTCTAACGTAAGGTTGGACGGGTTTCGATCCCTGCTTCGAGCGTCCTGCGTGTCTAGTCACACTGAAGAGTTCTTATAGAACGAAACAGTCTGTCTGTGGATGACAATATATATATATATATATATATATATATATATATAAAGCTAACGTGCTATACTGTGTTCTTGAAGTAATTGTGTTCGAACACCAGTAATATTCTTACGTTCCCTTTCAGACCCTTAGGAAAAGCAAGAACTCAGTTATTTCTCAGCTACATGTTGATTTAATGGCATATCAAGCTTCCTAGGTTATTTATTGCCAAACTCTTCCCTGTAAAGAACAATAGTGAATATCACTATTGTTCTTTACAGGGATGAGTTTGGCAATAAATAACCAAGGAAGCTTGATATGCCATTAAAATAAAGAAAACCAACTACATCAAATATTATCTATCTATCTATCTATCCTGTTGTGGAGGTGTCCGTGGTGTAATGGTTATCGTCATAGGAAATGAACATGGCAACACGAGTTCAAATCCTGGACGAGACTGAATTCATTTCACAAAGCACCAATACCCTTGGGAAAGGTATGAATCCGATTATTCTCCCTCCAGCTATGGGTAAATAGTAGGGCAGACTGATTTCTTCAGCCTTGGTTACGCGACTAGTCTAGGAGAAGGAAAACTCTGAATTCAAACCTGTTAAACTCCGCTTAAAAAAATTGACCTTGTGTCATATCCTACCCGAGCGGAGGGGTTGGTAAATATGATCCTGTTGTGGATATGCGTACAAGGGTTCAAACGACTGTCCTTACGCACAATCACAATACAATCTTTTTTTTATTAGGACCCATAATAATTGATTTATTTTGATGGCATGTCATACCATCTTCGGTTATTCTGTGCTTAGAGTTTAGGCAATCGTGTTCATTTATGTCCTTATTTACATTTTGTAGTTGTCTATTAGCAACTTTTTTGCACACAGTACAACCGAATAAAACTAATCTCTGAAAAGATCAACTTGCACCCAAAATTGGACCCAATAAAATACTATCACACCGGGTCAGAGTGAACCTGGGAGTAATGGTAATAAAAATGTTCTCTACACTGCCCAGATTTACAGAATCGGAGCCTCATCACCGGATGCAGTCTTACTATCATTCTCAGGACTTGTCTTTTAGGGATGGGACTCATCCTTCTTCAGGAATACAGTCAGCATATTGCCAGCTCCACCCACTAAGCGGGTGGGTACTTGTTTTCGGATATGTACCCCGACATATAATTATAATATTCAATAGCGGGACCTAAAAATAATTGTGTTGTGGCTAACGTATCGGACTGCGACACCATAGAAAAGGAATTCAAAATCAAGTCGCGTTATTACAATTCACTTTCTGACCAATATTCTCAGGAAAGTTATGAACACTCGTATCATCCTTGCTATGGGTTAAATCGTTCTATTCTTCACAAGTATGGATTTAGCATTAAATAACCCAGGATAGTTGATATGCCATTAAATCTAGTGAAATTAGTCAATCTATAAATAACTGAATAACTTGCGTTAACTTGTCGCAATTTGGTAATCAAAATTAAAAAAGCCCGACTTGATGAGATGAAAGTTTCCCTACCTTTCTACGACGTTCCTTCAACTTACATCAACTTATTTGATATCTATTGTAAACTTTTACCGAATGTAAGTCTAATGCAGACATTAGGGAATATCCTCAGCTTTAATGAAACCATACCTATTGCCCTGTAATAAAAAAGAAAAAAGAAATCGTCCATTAATATTGCTGTATTGCTCTTTCTGAATTAATCTTCTCCATACCAGCTGCGTCGCTAACTCCTGACTTTCTCTACTGCCAAATAAAATTCTTAAGAATTGATTCGTTCTGAAGGGAATCACAGAAAATATATTTGCCAAGAATTAGTCTGATATATTTAGAGAGCGGTGGTTTAATGATCTATTTTTCTTTTTTTCCTTCTTTATCCAACTTGAATTAATTTCCTCTGCGCTTATTTCCATCATAAGATGTCATTATAACCGTTCTTAATTTCTCTTGTTCTTTTATCTTTCAGTCGGAAAATTATTTAATTATTAATCAATGTCTGATAATGCATTATATATTTTTTTAATTTGCTCCCGGAGTGAATGAACTTCGTCGAATGTTCTTGCAAACTTTTTGATATATTGATGTTAGCTTTTTTTTACGGCATGTCAACTGTAATTGGGTTATTTAATTCCAAACTCAGTTACGTAAGCAATTATATAAATTCAAGTGTATATAATAATAATAATAATTATTATTATTATTATCAGTAGTAGTAGTAGTAGCATCTTAAACAATTATAGCTTAAAGTAATACTTAAAAGGAATAATTTTCACAATTATATGGTTTCAACAATTTCTATCTATATGAATAATTAGCGAGAAATTATGTTTAAATATTCCACTACTACTACTACTACTACTACTAATAATAATAATAATAAGGAGAAGGAGGAGGAAGAGGAGGAGGAGAACAAACGGGAACCATCCAGACAATGGCGTTATTAAGATTGGAAAGGATATCGAGAAGAATCATTGAGACTTGAGGAAACCTGCCGTCACTTAGACTCCAACAACAACAACATATCTCATGGATTTTGTTCTAATGGACCTCTAGTGTTAAATTGTGTGTCAATTATTATTGGTCCCTTAGGCACAATAACTAAAGGATTATTAAAAGGCCTGGAAGACTTGGAAATTAGCGGGTGGGTAGAGACTATCCAAACGACAGCATTGCTAAGAACGGCCAGAATCCTGAGACGAGTCCTGGAGACTTGAGGAGACTTGCTGTCACTCAAACTCCAGTGAGAAACCATCAGCTAACATTGATGTGAAAAACTCTAAAGGAGTAAATAATAATAAGAAGAAGAAGAAGAAGAAAAAGAAGAAGAAGAAGAAGAAGAAGAAGAAGAAGAAGAACAACAACAACAACAACAACAACAGCAACAACTACAACATATCATCTCATGGATTTTGTTCATCTAATGGACAACATAGGAAAAATAAGAAAAAACACAGAAGTTTGACAAATATATGGATGAATTGAAAAAACAACAACTTTGGAACAGGAAAGTAGCGGTTTATTCAGTTGTCGGCGGTGCTCTTGGTACAATCACCAAAGGATTGGCAAAAGGACTTGAGGACTTGGTCATTAGAGGACAAGAGGAGACCACCCAAATTACAGCATTGTTGAGATCGGCAAGAATACTGAGAAGAGTCCTGGAGCCTTGTGGAGAATTGTTGTCTCTCAAAGTCCAATGAAACCTCATAGGCGAGGTGATAAACTCTCAAGAAGTAAAATTAATATTCTTGGTCAGACGTCCAGACCAGCGATAGTTAACAAAAAAAAAGAAAAGAAAAAAAACGAACTTGTCGAAAAGTGAAGTTTGCCGTTCTAACTGATCAGAGAGTAAAACTGAAACTGAAAAATATCGAAAAGAAAGATAAAACCCTACACCTTTTAGAGAACTGAAAAAACCTAGGAAACGTGAAAGTGACGGTGATACTAATTATAATTGACCTGGGATCGAACTTCGCCTCCCGGACAATTGGCGAACACTATGTATATATATATATATATATATATATATATATATATATATAATTTGTAAATGAAGAGATAGTTGGTAATTTAATTTTAAATAATTCAGAGTAGATTGTACACAATTACATATTACTATTGTTTGCACACAATAAAATCGTTTCAATTGTTTCTATCTAATATTGATAATTCTTTTTGGTGTGCTTAATACTGCCAATGAAGGATTGGTATATGGACTGATGGACTTGGAAATAAGAGGACGAGTTGAGACCATCCAAACAACCCCATTCTTAAGATCAGCCGGGATCCCGAGAAAAGTCCTGGACACTTGACGAGACTTGCTTTCACTCTAGTGAAAAACCATGAGTTATCGCTAGTGTGAAAACTACCAAAAGAATAAGATGATAATTAAATGATCCACTTGGAATAGTTCAAGAAATTTAAATTTAATCATACGAACAAGTGGTGTATGCAGAACCCAGAATCTGTTCTAGAGAATGAGACACGCAAAATTCTCAGGGACTTTGATAAACGAATGGATTGCTAAATTTCGGCTAGACGACCTGACCTACTTATAGTCACCAAAAAGAAAGAGAACCTACCGAATTGTGGACTTTGTCGTTCTGGAAGACTAGGAGTAAAATTAAAATGTGTAAAGAGGGATAAATATCTGGACCTTGCTAGAAAGCTGAAGAAGCTATGGAACATGGACATGACGGTGATATCAATTGTTGGTGCTGTACTTTAAACGAGCCCTAAATGATTAATAAAGGATCTTGAAGATTTAGATATTAAAGAACAAGTAGAGTCAATCCAGACGACCGCATTACTAACATCGGCTTGAATACTTGAGACGACTTGCTGTCACTCAAATCCCTGTGAAACACCCTCAGATAACTTTTGTGAGATAAACTCTAAAATGAGTAATAATAATAGGGATCCCTGATATTTTGGTATAGAGCTAGAAGAGTTGGGAATCGGAGGACGGGCAGAGATTATCAAAACTACAGCATTATTTGGCCAGAATACTGAGAAGAGTCCTGGACACGTGATATCAGTCAAACTTCATTGAACAATCATCAGCAAACATTGGTGGGAAAAACTTTCAAAAGAGTAAAATAATTATAATAATAATAAGATTAAGAAGTAGAGGAGGAGTAATTTCTACATGCAGTTGCTTGGTTTTAGGTATTTCATCATATTCTTGTTATTTTCAAGCATATCAACTTGACCCAGAGATAGGACCCTAACAAGAACTATCTCTCTGCGTCAAAATGGATCTATGATTAGTAGCATTTTCACTTATAGTAGTATGGAGGTTGATTCCATACGCCCAGACTTCAAGAATTGGAATCTCACCACCGGATGCAATTTAATATCGCCTCTAAAAAAGATCCCTTGATATTCATGGTAGGGTTTATTCACTTAAAATACCCGCGAACCTTTTAGGTTTTCATCGTAACATTAGTCCATAAATGCAATGATATTCAAATCTAAGAAAGAGTGAGATTCAAATCAGGAGTGCAGTAGGGCACCTCGGGTAGTGTAATCGTTAGCAAGGTAGACTAGCAAACCTACACGAGAGAGTTCGATTCTCATTGGGTGCCCAATTCATGCGGCCTTGTGCTACATCTAAGCAAAAAGCTTAGTAAATTACCAAATTAGGAGTGCAGAATTATATCCGATATAACGATGCTTACATTGACTTATAGCAGTAAAAGTCAATAGAAACTAAGATGAAAAGAGTCTCTTGTGAAAACTATTAGTAATATCAGACAATGTTTGTTGGGGCAAACAAGTTCAAATCATTTGGGGTCAGCTCTAGATGGTTCGGAGGATATAATAGCAGATGTTCCCAACTAAACTATATTGATGGTGGTCTACGATTCTTGCATTGCTCTGGTGACCATAGAAAAAACAAGGTCTTCATGCTCGTTTTGGGGTAGAGTAATCATTGAAGTTCCTTGGTGTTCAGAAATTCAGGTCGCTTCAAACATTTGCTTCATATATTTGCTTCAAACATTTACTTTTAAATACTGATTACCCATTTAGGTACTGATCAGTAAAACCAGGTCTTAACTTCGCTAATTTCGTGGGATGTGTGCTTTCAAGTCATGACAATTAACACATTTCCAAGACATATTGGAATAAAATAAAATTTATATAACCAGCTATCTGCATATTAGCAAAATTTGAACACGGCTACAATTTCTGAGCTCATATCAAGGATCGAACTCAGTCCAGTAACAATAGCCTTCTCCCGAATTAATATTTTACGATTGAGCGGACACATTTTCTTTTTAAAACAAATGGTCTCGAGGTAATGAAATCAATCATTATATGGCATTTGATTCAGTTGAAATAAAGTTTATTGGGGAGAGCGATCAATCAGATTTCTTATTTCAACCCTCGCTTTTAGCTATTTTATTTCTTGGCACAATTTTAGCTTCCCTCCATTCGCAAATTAACTACTAATTAACGGGTCAGTTTGCTCTTAGTTACCTTTCAAGCCATGTGATAAAGTGTGTAAACGTCTTGTAACTTTGACTATGATGTTTGATACATCAACAAATAATCTTTAGTCACTGTTCAAGATCACAGAATTTTATATTAGACAATGACACAAACACGAAGAATTATTTATGCATAATAAAATCCTAACTGTAGGTTTCACCGGTTATTCAGTAAAATCGTATTTTCAATGCCAAATAGCAGAGGGGTAAGATCCCCCTCCAAATAAGTGTCCTAGCTATGACTCTAAACAATCTGATAGTGAAGTTCTAGAGATGCTGGAGATTTGAGGAAATGTGGAGCACTCCATCACTGTCATCGCACCCAGGTTCACTCTGGCCCGGAGTGGTAGCACCTGGTAGAGCCCTATCTATGGGTAAAATAGAATTAATCTGCGTACTTATGCTAAACTGAATTGTTTGATATAGAACTGGTTTTGATATTGAAACTATACTTACAATAAACTGGATTGTTAAATTAGAACTTTTTGAATTAACAGAATAGGTTGAAATAGAATTTTTTTTGACAATTAAACTGTGTACTCATGCTAAACTAAATTGTTTGAAATAGAACTGATTATTCGTAAGAAAATGGATTTGGTATTAAATAACCTACAAAGGTTGATATGTCATAAAACCGTAACAACCAACCAACCAATCAATAATAATTAGTGAAAAAATGGACCAATTATATTTTATATTTTAAAAATTTCTACAATTCAGAATAAAGTTTACCTCGGTCATAGCTTAATTATTTTAAGTTTGACAGAACCTGTTGGTTGGGTTGGTTCGGTTTTATGGCATATAACCTCTTGTCGGTTATTTAATACCAAATCATCTCTATGCGTTTATAAAATCCATGCTTTGTAAACAATAGACTTTAGTTAACATTTTAAAACGAACCACCGTTCATTTGACTGCAATCAATTAGATATTTTCAAGTATTACTATGTATTATTAACAATTCAATTTCACGTCAGTCATTTTTTGCACACAGTTATATGTATATATATATATATATATAAGTAAACTTGGCGACCGTAGTCAAGGGAAACCAGAAGGCTCCCTTTTCAGTAGCTGCTACACTTTACCCTCGATACGTACCTTATATTGCTGAGTGTTAAGCAAGGAAGTATCAAGTACCATTTTTTGAGTCCTTGGTTTGACTCGACCTGGGATCAAACTTCGGTCTCCCCAATAATTGGCGAACACTATATATATATATATATATATATATGATTTGTAAATGAAGATATAGTAGGTAATTTAATTTTAAATAATTCAGAGTAGATTGTACACATTTACATATTGCTATGGTTTTCGCTCAATAAAATCGTTTCAATTGTTTCTATCTAATATTGATAATTAATTTTGATATACATCATTTGTTTACCCGTGGTGTAATGGTTATCGTCATTGGAAATTGACACGGCGACACGAGTTCAAATCCTGTTCGAGACTGATTGCATTTCACATAGCACTAATACCCTTGGGAAAGGTATGAATCCAATTATTCTCCTTCCAGTTATGGATAAATAGTAGGGCAGACTAGGTTCTTCAGCCTTGGTGAGGCAACTAGTCTAGGAGAAAGAAAACTCTGAATGCGTACTTGTTAAACTCCGCTTAAAAATTGACCTTGTGTCATATCCTGTCCGAGCAGAGGGGTTGGTAAATATGATAAATCATTTGTTTTCACTTAGTGAAGTAGGTACACGTATTACTCTTTAACATACATTGTTCAATTCAACACTATTTATTTGCATTCAGTCAATTTTTTCTAAGTATGGCTAATTAAGACTACTGATGAAAGAGTTTCAAATATTGCTATTTCACATTAATAATATGATTTAACATTTCTTATTTGTTTGCACACAGTTAAATGTTCGAAATGAATTATTTGACCCATTGATAGGACTCTATCAGTTTCAACCACTCCAGGTCAGAGTACACCTGAGAGTAACGGTAATGCAGGGCTACTCACATTCACCCAAGTGTCAAAACTGGAGCCTCACGATTAAATGGTTTTCTGTCATATAAGGATACTTGCAGAAGTTTTCAACACCTCTGCACGGATGAATTCAGTGTATTTTTCAGCCCCAGCCGACTTGCTTGAATGTAGGAACGTACTATTGTCTTTCGGATTAATTCCCAACAATAACTATGCCACTTTCTTATAAAAAAATCGGTATTCTAGAAAGAATAAAAATTCTAATCCTTTCAATCTAGATAATGTCATCTGATATGAATGAATGAATGAATGATAATTATAATAATAATCTGAATTTCAAAAATAGCATTAATGTGGACGTATTGTAAGTTAAAACTTGAAGAATATACAGGAGGGAATAACAAGATCTAAAAGGAGAAAAAGGAAGTCGAAGGGGGAAAAAAATGAAGACCCGCTTAAGAGTTCGCTTTGAGAAAACTTGGTCACGTCTGTGTCAGGTATGCAGATTTTTAAAAGATCTGGATCTGGTAGAGTCACAATATACCACCCATGATAAAAACCCAGAGCCTGGGTGTCGTGATCTGCTGCTACTCTCCTGATAGCAAACATGGGAGACCTGATCGTCATCCTGCGAATGTTAGCTGTTCTTTTTTCAGGTACACAAATGACAATTCAAGGAACCACACAAATTAAAGATGCAAACTCAAAATATGGACTAGGAAAGACAAATAACTTGCTCTACAGTGCTACATTAGGAGCAACTCTTCACAAGGAAAATTCAGTAAAAGAAGTATTGAGGTCTTGCAAGAATGCGCTAGTTTTCAGACAACAAGCCAAACAATTGTCAATGGGATTAATATGACCTGAAAATCCAGCGAACACCTACGTACTATAAACAGAAACACTAGACAGTTATTTCGACCTTATTAGGTCTCAACAGCAGTGTATACCGTGAGATCGAACTGGAGATAGAACCAGCAACCACAGATTGCAGAGCCGATATTCTACAACTGACCCACAGTCCATATTGCACACAAGTGACACCAAATCATCTAGTCATCGCAATTGTGCGAAAAATTACCTGAATGTGTCTTGCAAGTTATATCTGTACGCTTTACTGAGGACATGTTCACCTCCAGGGCCACGTCTTCGCAAGATGTTTAGAAATTTTCATCCGCGGAATTATTATACGTCCAGGGAAAGGATATTGATCTACATTTTCTTTTTTAAGTAGAGAAATTTTATTGGAAATTAAATTACCGTTAACAAAAACTCCGGCGAACATTTCGCATGACATACAGAAAAACTGGAGAGCTGTTTCAAATTTATAAGGTCTTATCAGCATAACTCTCTATGATTATTATTTCACTCCTCGTGAGTTTTTCACTCAAATTAGCTGATGGTCTTCCTCTGGAATTTGAGTGGCAGCAAGTCTCCTCAAGTCTCTAGGACTCTTCCCAGTATTCTGGTCGTTCTCAATAATCCTGTAGTTCGGATTGTCTCCACTCGTCCTCCAACTCCCAAGTTCTCCAGAACCTTTAATAATCCTTTAGTTACTGTACCAAAAGCGCCAATCACAATTCGTATAATTGTCACCTTCAAGTTCCATAGTTTTTATTTGTTATTATTATTATTATTGAGAGTTTTTTTTACATCAACGTTAGCTGATGGTCTTTCACGGGAGCCTGAGTGACATCAAGTCTCCTCAGTTCTGTAGGACTCTTCCCAGTATTCTGGCCGTTCTCAACAATGATGTAGTTCGGATGGTCTCGACTCTTACTGTTATTTCCAAGTCCTCTAGTCCTTGTACCAATCATGTGGTGACTGTACCAAGAGCACCACTTACCATTGGTATAATCGTCACTTTAATATTCTACAGTTTTTTTTTCAATTTCCTAACAAATTCCAGGTACTAATTCTTCTTTTCAATTTCTTTCAATTTTGCTCTTTAGTCAGCCAGGACAGCAAAGTCCACAATTCTGTAAGTTCTCTCTATTTATTGATTATTATAAGTTCTGGTCGTCTGGCCGATATTAGGTGATCTGTTGATACCTCAAAATCCCAGAGGAGTTTCTGCATCTCATTTTCCAGGATATATTTTGGGTTGAATATGTACCATTTCTTCGAATGGTCAAATATGAATTTATTGCACAATTCCCCCTGGATTACCTTGCCCACACATTCGTGTCTAGTCTTATACTCTTTCCATACTACATTGCTGCATTTGCTTATCATTTGATTGATCGTTTCCTCTCTATCACCACTTAAACAACATCTGCTGTTTTATTGTGTCTGATCTATTCTTGCTTCGATATAATTAGTCCTTATGGCGTTATTTTGTCCTGCTATTAGGAGATATTCAGTTTCTCTCTTAAGGTTAATCATTATGATGATTATTATTATTTTCCTCTTTGCGAGTTTTTCGCTTCAAAGTCAGTTTAATGGTCTTTTACTGGAATCTGAGTGACAGCATGTCCCTTCATGTCTCGATGGTCCCAGTACTATTTTCAGTATTCTAGCCACTCTTAAGAACGGAGTAATCTTTACGGTCTCGATTCTTCCTCTGACCTCTGTTCATTCCAATATTATTTTCAAAGCCTTTGGAGAACATTACATTTTCTCCACTTACAATTGATATAATTGTCACCTTCATGTTCAACAGTAATTTTTTTTTAATTCTCAGGCAAGGTCCATGTATTTGTCTACGTTTTTTTCTCCACTCTGTGTTCTACCGGAACGTCAAAATCTAATAAATAATAAACTCTTTTTTCTTGTAAATTAAAACAAAGTCTGGTATTGCGTCTTATTTTCTAGGAAAGATACTGGTTTGTGAATATACTATTTGATAATATATTCAAAATTCAATCTTTTGCACAGTTCCAAGTGAATCATCTTTTCTACCCGTTAATGAGTATGGCTGTATTTTTATACTAGTTACTTGCATTCTCTTACTATTGATGGCTAGCTCATTTTTTTTCAATATAAACTACATAATTAGTTCTTATGGTCCCTTCATTTGCTACAATTAGAAGAAATCCAGTTTCTTTTGTCACGTGATAGCTCACGAAGACGAAGAGGTAAGAATGATACTCTCCCCCCGTTGAACTAACATTATCTAGCAGTCAAAAAGTGACCGTTAGGAGAGAATGTGGGTCACGCAGATGTTCGCACCTAAGTGACCTTGGGTCGCCGGACATCGGAAGGGGAAAGAAAAAAGAAGCCAAATGATTGGCGGGGACCCCAAACGGAAGTGGGGTTCCCTTCCCCTCAGAGGTAGTAAGGAAGTTTTTGAGCAAGTCTCGCGGCAGACGGACGATAGCCATTTTACTCCGGGTTAAAGACAAAGGACTAACTGAGACACGAAGGACTCCAAAATCCTTCAAGCCAGTACTAAAAACAGAACAAAGTCTATTAGTCCGTGAAAAAAAGAAAAATTCTCCAGTGGAACCCCGTCAAAAAAATAAGATAAGTAACTTTGGGACATTTTTCCTTTACACCCAAATTTTGTTTACCACTCTCTCTCTATTTGAAGAAGGATAAAGCCAAGAAAAGACATTTATATTCATGGACTATCCTATTATATATTTTGACACTTTGAACGTATATATATATATATATAACCGTAGTAAAGAACCTATGTATTTTCATTTTACCATGTGGTCTATGTTGTTATTTCATGCTTTCCTTTCAGCTTCTATTCGCCTTATATTATCTTGCTTAGAACTGTCCTATTAATTCTTAAAGTATCACACGGGAAACCGGAGTTGCCGACTATAACAATATTAATATTATTACAACTAAAACCTATAGGCTCACTTTCTTCCATTATCTCGGGGAAAGAAGAAAGCGACCTGGTGGGTGTGTGATAGTGTGAAATTGGAACCCCTTGCCAGCGGCGGTCAGTCTGGTCCTAAATTATTCCCTCACGTAATATGCCAGTTCTTATCTGCCTGAGAAAAGAACTCTGAACAGGACTTATTTCTGTAGGGGATCAAGTGCCAACCTGCCCCGTCTTCACACGTGCGAACCTAAAGTCCCGTTTTGGGATTATTAGTCAATTTGCCGTCACACTTTCTTAAAATTTCCCTTTGTTAGCCATGTCCATATTTTCTCGTGTTGAATATCAACAGTTTATCTCTTGAAATATCCACACAGTTGTTTTTCTTACTATTTCTGTTACCTAAATTTTGTTATTTTTCTATATGTACTTATGCCCCCTACGTTGTTATTGGCTGCTGTGATTAGTCTTCCTTTTTTCTCTTAATGTAGTCCTTGAATCAGTATAATGACGCCTCTAAGCAATCCTCTTCGTCTTTTTCGGCTGTAGAATACAACGACTTCACTTCTGCAGAATGTCCTGATATGACACTAAACAATCTAATTTTATTTGCATAAAAAGGGATTTGGCGTTAAATAACCTACAAAGGTCGATATGCCATAAAAACCCAACCAACAGACCAACCCACATCTTTATCTTTTTTTTTCTTCTTAACACGTGTCAGGGTTTGAAGTTTCAAGCAAAGCCATAAGTTTTCTTGTCTTTTAGTCCCTGTGTCTGAGTTCTTCTCTTTTTCTATTTAATGAACACTCCCGAAAATCTTATATGGAGGGCTGTCCAATTGTTTATTCTTTTAATGAGGTTTCTGCTGAGGAATTTTTTTTTTCTGGAAGTTTTCTCTTTCTTCTGAGTCAGTCTTTTCTTATTTTTTCCTTCATCTTCGCTGGTTTGATGATATTCATTTCCAATATTTTCAAATACTTGTTGTTTCCCTTCTCCCCTGTCGTTCTAATGCATTCTTGGTTTGGCAGTTATATTCCTTTCACTTTTCTCATTTTTTTTATTATCAACATGGCACAATTTCTCACAGCAAATTTTCAATCTTGTATCTTGTCTGTATATTCTTCGTATTTGTTACGATGACTCCCGTTCTTTTTATTTATTTTCTGCAAATCCCTTCATATCATCAATACACATTACAGTTAATATTTTCTTGTGATTTTGTAAATTCTTTCCCCCTTTAACATTTCCTAAGTATGCAGTTTGGTGGTATCCTATATAACAAATAGCTTCTTTGGATTTGTATCTCGGCAAGAGTTTGATGTGCCACTATCAGTTCCTACATCCAGTTTTCCATAGAATCCATGATGATGTTTATGATTTTATCGGATAATTTGTAAAATGTTCAACAATCTATTATCCACATTTGTAGGACCATATGATCGGTCCTCTTGTTGTTAATCCATAACATGGCTACGTTTTTCCAAATTATTATCATTATTATTATCTACTCATTAGAGTTTTTCCAATCAGTGTTAGCTGATGGTCTTTCACTGGATTTTGAGTGACAGGACTCTTCTCAGTATTCTGGCCGTTCTCAATAATGTAGTAGTTTGGATGGTCTCCACTCGTCCACCAACTTCCAAGTTCTCCAGTCCCTTGAATAAACCTTTAGTTATAGTGCCAAAAACACCAAACACAATAGGTACAATCGTTACTTTCATGTTCCTCAGCTTTTTCAATTGTCTAGGAAGGTCAAGGTACTTATTTCTCTTTTCACATTCTTTCAGTTTTATTCTGTGGACCGCCGGGACAGCAAAGGCGACAATTTTGCGAATTCTCTTTTTTTGTTGATTATTATAAGTTCTGGTCTTCTGGCCAAGATTAGGTGATCCGTTTGTATGTCAAAGTCTCATAGGAGTTTATGTGTGTCATTTTTAGGACAAGTGTTGGGTAGTGCATATACAATTTGTTAGTGTGGTCAAATTTAAATTTCTAGCACATTTCCTAATGAAACACCTTGCCAACCCAGTCGTGTCTCGTCTTATACTCCTTCTGCGTTAATTTGCTGCATTCGCTTATCAAGCGGTTGTTACTCTTTTCCCACTTTCTCAACCTGCGTTAGCTGATGGTTTTTCACAAGAGTCTGAGTGCCAGGAATTGTCCTCAAGACTCCTGAACTCTTCTTATTCTGGCTGATCTCAACATTGCTGCAGTTTGGATTATTTCCACTGCTCCAGTTATTTCCACGTCCTTCTGTCCCTTTACCAATCCTTTGACTACTGTACCAAGAGCACCAATTACAGTTGGTATCACTTTCACTTTCATGTTCCATAGGTTTTTCAATTCTCTAGCAATGTCTTAGAACTGATCTCTCTTATCGTTTTCTTTCAGGTTTACTCTGTAGTCAGCCGAAACGGCAAATTTCACTATTCAATAGGTTTTCTTTTTTTTTTGTTTTTGACAATAATTATTATCATTATTGTTTACTCATTAGAGTTATTCACATTAGCGTTACCTGACGGTCTTTCAATGGAGATTGAGTGACAGCAAGCCTCCTCAAGTCTCCAGGACTCTTCTCAGTATTCTGGCCGTTTTCAATAATGCTGTTGTTTGGATGTTCTCCACTCGGCCGCCAACTTCCAAATCTTCCAGGCCCTTTTATAATCCTTTAGTTACCGTACAAAAAGCACCAATCACAACTGGTATAAACGTCACCTTCCTGTTCCACAGTTTTTTCAATTCTCTAGTAAGGTCGAGGTGCTTATCTCTCTTTTCAAATTCTTTCAGTTTTATTCTGTGGTCAGCCGGGACAGCAAAGTCGACAATTTTGCAGATTTTCTTTTTTTTTTTTTTGTTGATTATTATAAGGTCTGGACTTCTGGCCGAGATTAGGTGATCCGTTTGTATGTCCAAGTCCTATAGGATTTTATGTGTGTCATTTTTAGGACAAGTGCTGGGTAGTGAATATACCATTTGCTGGCATTATTATTTCGATATTCCCACCCGATGATCTTTTTTTTGAATCTGAGTGACAGTAATTCTTCTCAGTTCTCTACGACTCTTTTACGTATTCATGCCAGTGTAAAAATGTAGTCTGAATAATTTTGATATAATTAATATCATTAAATAGGAATAAGTAAAAGTAAAGTTGGCGACCATAGTCGAGGGTAACCCGAAGGCTCCCTTTTCGATAGCTACTACACCAATGTGTAGGGGAGGGCGCTACTCCTTCCCTGGATTTCTCTACTTTACCCTTGATCCGTACCTTATAATGCTGAGTGTTAAGCAAGGAGGCATCAAGTACCATTTTTGAGTCTTTGGTATGACTCGACCTGGGATTGAACCCAGGTCTCCCGGGCCATTGGCGAACACTCTAACAAAAAAAAAAAAAAATAGGAATAGTTACTTGAAATTATATCCCTGTCTTAAAATAGTTAATAGAAGCTATAATAATTTGCAAATAATTATAATGTTAAAATGGGAATATCACTTGAAGCGATATAATTACTTGTGGGTGAGATACCACAGTGTAATGGCTAACGTACAGACCTGAGACATCTTAGTGAAGAATTAGAAATATAAATGTACTATTAAGTTAACTTTTGAACAATAGCTTTGCGAAAAAAGATAACCCTTTATTTTATCTGCTTTTGGTTAAATAATAACACTGCTTATATATTGGCTTTTGAATTGAATAACCCACGAAATTTAATATGATGTTAAAAAGAAGCATTTATTCTTGTAAATTATTAGCATTGTGTAATAACGCTTAAAACAATATAATAATTAACATTAAGTTATAATGTTTAAAACCATATAATTATTAGTATTAGTTTATAATGTTTAAAACCATATGATTATTAATAATAGGTAGTTATCCTTAAAGCCCTATAATTAATAGAATTACTCATGCTTAAAACCATATGCTTATAGTAAGGCTTAAACCATATAACTACTCGTATTAGGTAGTCATGCTTAATACCATATAACTATTAGTATTATATAGTAATGCTTAAAACCATATAATTCTTAGTATTACGTTGTAATGCTTAAAACTGTATAATTATTTATATTATGTAATAATTATTAAAACCATATAAATATTAGTATTACACACTTGAAAGCGTTTAACTGTATGCAAAGTATTCATATAAGGAATAGTTAATTGAATATTGCAAAATATTATTATTATCATTAAGTAGGAATAGTTACTTGAAACTATAATCTTAGATAAAAAAATTAAAATACTGACGTTGGCATTAAATGACCGAAAAAATGATGACATACCGTAAAAACAAGCAAATCAGAAATATTTTCTTTTCTCGATATTAACCCTTTATGCAAACAGTTATAATTCCCCATCTTTTTTAACTAATTATCGTTTTACCATCATTAAAACAATCAAGTGACAAGATATGTAAGTTCTACCTGGGTAGACGAGTAAATAAACTAGTTATTATTATAATATAAATGTGTTGAGGTCATTTAGAAGAATGGTTTGGTGGATAGGGAAGAGAGTTTTAAAAAATTCTGCTGCTTTAATCTTGCATTGGGAGTGAGTGGGCATGCCTTCAAAATCAGCATTCGAAGATGATCTTATTTTTCCCAGATAAATAGAAAGTCGAACCTTTTTCAGTTTTCGTAGATATATGATAATTTATATTTATTTATTCATTTCTGTCCCTGAGTCAGTGCGAGATTTTCTTAACGTATTTAATGATGAGAAAGAGAAGCTTTGAAACAGTACGGACTTGTTTGTAGGCGTATGAGTTTCGAATTATGGATTTCTGAATATATTTGCATATCATTTGAATAATTTTGCTCGGAATGGAAAGAAAAAATGTATAAATCCCGGGAAATTTTGGAACGTCCATAAATAAACAAATAAACAAGACAGGAATGAAATTTTAATGCATTGCTAATTTATTCGTGCTTCCTGCATACACAATGCTCAAAGAAAAATGGATGTTCCCAAGATATTTCGAGAATGTTCCGATGGATCTTGGCTCTTTGTTTGCGAGGCGGAAAATGAAATTATTTGAAGTATGAAGAAAATTCTAGAAACATACATTAGTGTGTATCAAAAGAGTTTCGCAATTTACCACGTTTTACGTCAAAGCTTATATTACGTACATATCTATCTGTCGCTATTATTAATATTTAATATGTGTGTTATCATTTTTAACAGCCTTTAAATCGGTATTTCGGATCTGGTGTTTTAGTGGTGGCTGCAAGTACAGACAGAGATTCAGGAAATTTGGGGGCGTTATTCTAAATATTGCTGAAGGTCCATTCGTAAATAATTAGAATGAAATTAAGCAATGCCTCTTTGTACAGCTCATACTAACCTATTTTTTTTAAAGTTTAATTACTTCTCTTTTAGAGACTTTCATAACTAACTAAAGAATGCACTCCTCTTTGAGTTCATCATATTTAACGAAAATAATTTTAGTTACGTATTTAGTTACGTTAGGGATTCTCCATGGTGTAGTGGCTACTTCTCTGCTACTCGAAGTAAGCGAGTCGAGTTCTATTTTTCCTTTGACATTCATTTTCGGACTTATATTCTTGGAAAAGGTACGAACCCTATCTTTTCCTCCAGTTATGGGTTAAGTAATATCACTGATGGCTTCTGCAATAATTTTTTAGCATTAAATGACCAAGGAAGGTTCATATGATATTAAACAAGAAAGGAGAAAGCAATATATGAGGGTACATTGATATGACAGTAGTCTCAGGAGTAATTTTTAAGTGTATCTTAATCAAAAGTTCTCACCGTACATTTCCTCGTGGTGTAATGGTTAAATCGTTGGACTACGAACTCGAAGTAAGCGAGTTCGAATTCCAGTCGCACTTATATGTTTACTTTCGGACAAATACACTCGGGAAAGGCATGAACCACCTTATCTTCCCAGCTACAAATAGTACCACTACTGTCTTTCAGTAGTGGTACAATAGTGGTACTACCCACGAAGGGAGGTAGCCGTGATGTAATGGTTACCGTCGTAGGAAATGGACACAGCGACACGAGTTCAAATTCTGGACGAGACTGATAGCATTTCACATAGCACAAATAACATTGGGAAAGATATGAATCCAATTATTCTCCCTCCAGCTATGGGTAAATAGTAGGGCAGACTAGGTTCTTCAGTCTTGGTGTCGCAACTTGTCTAGGAGAAGGAAAAGTCTGCATTCAAACCTGTTAAACTCCGCTTAAAAATTGACCTTGTGTCATATACTGCCCGCGCGGAGGGGGTTGGTAAATAAGATTAACTAAGCCATGAAGGTTGATATGCTATTAAAAACAATCACCATTCCATTTCTAAATGAAGTGAATAATATTCTCCATTTAATCAACTGTATTGCCAAATTAAAATGATTGATTAACAGAATATAATCTTATTTAGGGTAATTTACCCTTATGATCCCGGCAATCTCGATGATCGTTAGTTAATGTTTACGTTTTGTTGGGCAGTTAATTCTAAGAGTTTTTTTTTTCTTATTAGCAAAATCCTATCGAATAAGAATAAATATCAAACATAACCATTTGACCTTTATATGTGACCAAGACTGGTATTACCGTTGCGGGTCACCGTAGATCTAGGTGTAATGACAATGAAAGTGTTCTCTGCAAACATTAAATCCTAAGGACTGGAGTCTCATAATCAGATGCTGCTTAGGATACCCTGGACACCCCATTTTTGTAGAGGTTTCTACCTCTGTTGTAGGATACTTCTGTGAATTCGATGACCCATCTACATGACGATATAAAGGGAGGTAGTAAAGTACCTACGCAAATATTTGTATCAGATAAGTCATTGGTTTATCAATGAGGCAAAAAGAAAGAAAGAAAAAAGAGCAGATGATGATTTTTGAGTATAATATGATAAATATATTTATGTAAATTAGGTGCTTTTTTTTTCATTATGAGTTCATGGACTTATTGTAGCGACTAACAAAACAAAAAAATGAAGGAAGAAAGGACCAATTTTTGGCCCGATAATTAAAAGCCAAACAGCAAACAAACAAACAAACCCCAAAACGACCCCTCTAAGAAAAACAAAGAAGCAATGAATAGATTATAGACATTGATTCGAATGTAAGTATAATTATGTACATGTATAACTCATTGTATTCCCGTCTGTATGTGTGGGTAGGTCTGTGTTTGTGCATACATACGTGCTTCTCTGTGTAGGAGTATATTCTAGAATAGATATTCGGCACGTAATGTGGCAATAAGCCTCAGCAATTGAAGAATTTTTAAGTAAGAGAAGAATTTGAACTTAAAATAAATGCCATTATTTTGAAATCCATGTTTCCGAAATGAGACCGTGGAGAAATATTTGCAGAAATCTATTTATAATATGATCAGAGATATATTCGAAGAGGAAAAAGAGGAACATATATATATATATATATATATATATAGTGTCATCCACAGAGTGTTTCGTGGTATCACAATTCTTCAGTGTGGCTAGACACGTAGGACGCTTGAAGATGGGATCGAAACCCGCCCAACTTTACGTTAGACTTAGTATCATATCGCTCAGCCACGTCAGCTAGGGAATTATAAGGTATTAAGTAGTAGCGTTCGTTTGTTTACATTTTATACCTTACCGGATACCAGAGAGTTCAATTCTTTCGAAGAGCTTTGCATTATCCGAGCGGCAGCTGTAAATTCCTTCGCCAGAGTACTCAACCTCCATGGGGGAGCATATATATAAATATATATATATATATATATATATATATATATATATATATATATATATATATATATATTATCATTGTGTTGGTTGTCACTAAATCACTTTGTGTGTTTGTGGTGAACGAAGTGCAATATAATATGGAGAGTCCTCAATATGTAGGATAGAGCTATTACATAATAATAAAATATAAACATATATAAGATTTATATATTTAATGCCCTATTTACTATATATATATATATATATATATATATATATATATATATATATATATATATATGTTTGTGTGTGAAGAGTGGAAGAGGGAAAGAGAAATGGAGCTATTAATTGAAAAATACACACACTTGCACACATACGCATACACACACACACACGCACACACACACACACATATCTCTTTGTGTGTGTCTGTGTGTGTCAACGTGTATCTCTTAATAGCTCCATCTCTCTCTCCTTTTCTTTCTCTTTATATATATATATATATATATATATATATATATATACGTGTGTGCCTTGGTTATATGTATATGTATACACGCGAAATCCATACAAATGAAGAGGAAATAAGTATCGTATTTGACGGCATATAAGACGCGCTTTTTTTTCAATTTTTTTTTCTCATTCAACCTTCCCTTGCGTCTTATAAGCCATATGTAGTTTTAATATTCACGATGGTCTAGCAAAATTAGTTGTCTGGCAAATCCTATTAGCTTAGATTTTAGAGAAAACTTCATATACCTATAGTCATTATTTAAAAAGCTATTATATAAAATTGTTATCATTGATAATATTCATTATATTAATTTCATCACGTTTAATATTAGTACTTTGTTTTTTTTTTGCGGGGGGTGTTTTTTGTTTTCTAATCCTGCTAAAATTGAAGTACATCTTATACACCTGTGCGTTTTATCAGCCGTCAAATACGGTATATCGAAATAATAAATGATATGTTGTTCAGAAGTTATTGTTCATTTAGTATAAAGCTATTTAAATTTAGTTGAAACAAGTTATCTAAATAGTAGTCGAATAAAAAAATAAATTAGTATTCTTAAGAATTGTCCACTTTGTTAAGTCACAATAATTTCTTTCAGAATTTGCTTTGTCCCTAATCAGGAACATGACAGAAAAAGTGACGTGTTTATTTTTCAAGTCTGGCCATAATTTTGTTTCAAGACAATGCACAGTCACATGTTACCTGGGTGACACAGTAGAAGCTTACTCATACGGATTATGCACCGTATTCTCCTAATCACTTACCCACAGATTACCATTTTTTCAATACTTTTATGGCCAAAAAGAAAAAAAAAATCAGGTTCTAAAGGAGAGCTTAAAATTTAAAAATTCTTCGCATTACAACCTTTACTGAAAATCTTGATCGATGACAGAATTGCATAAATGTTCATGGATGATATTATGAAAAATGAGCACACTGTTTAAATTCATTAATTCAGAAAATAAACATCTATTTTTAAATTGGACATTATTTTCTGAACAAATTAATAATAGTTTAGTTCATGGTTTCGGTTTCTTTGTTTAATGGCATATCAACCTTTGTCGGTTATTTATTGCCAAAGCTATTCTCCAAGAAGAACAGTAGTGGTACTATTTAACCCATAGCTGGGAGGATAAGGGGGTTCATACCGTTCCCAAGGGTATTTGCCCGAAGGTGAACGTAATAGCGCGACTGGAATACGAACTCGCTCACTACGATTCCGCAGGCCATTACTTTAACCATTACACCACGAGGACACCCCCTTTTAGTGCATCATCATCATGATCATCATCATGTCGTACCGCGAGCACAGATTACCCAGACTCACTTGCCCTCTATCGTCCATCGCATTCAGTAGGTCCTCTAGACTATATCCTGTGTCTGTACAGAGCTGTTATAGATAAATTTTAGCCGGATGTCCGACACCTGCTCGTCCGTGTGAAGGAGTCAGTGGGAGAATATTGCTTGACCTTTCTTCTCCAGCAATGTAATGCATATCTTGTTTGTTTAATTGGAATGGTTTTAGAGATGGGAGATAAGTGATGGTATAGCTGCTGTCTTGTAGGATGTTGCTTCCAGGAT
Source organism: Sepioteuthis lessoniana (assembly GCA_963585895.1). NCBI lineage: Eukaryota > Metazoa > Mollusca > Cephalopoda > Myopsida > Loliginidae > Sepioteuthis > Sepioteuthis lessoniana. The sequence goes on from CAUZXS010003699.1 coordinate 56,840, forward strand.
TTGTTCTATATGCCTTGTAGGTTTTTTTCCATCCGCTTAGCGTCCATGTGGTACATCCATATAGTAGTATGGACACGGCCGTTGCTTGGAAGAAATGCGTTTGATTTTATCGAATAGTTCGGACTTCCATTTGACCGATAGCTTATTGATAGCTGACCACGTCTTTGCTTGTCGTTAATTGATGTGATCTTCCGTAGATGAGATACTGCTTCCGTGGTAGGTGAATCTATCAAGTTTCAACGAGCCACCTGTTAAGGTGGGGATGTCTCTTGTTTGATTTTGATTACTCTGTTTTGTCCACGTTGACATGGAGGTCTATACCGCCTGCTGCCTATACCACATGCAGCAGAGATTCGGCCTGGGCAGGTGTATTTGTCAGCAGCGCTATATCGTCAGTGTAATCTGCATCCGGAATATTTTGTGCGGGGTTTCGTTTGGTTATTGCCTTTTCCAGTGTAAAGCCATTGTCTTTCATTAAATCTATTGATGTTCGAAGCTCGTAGTCTAGGCAGAACAGATATGGGGCGAACTTTTTCTTTTGTGTTTTCATAGAGTATATTTCTGGCTGTGAAAGTTTCTTTGGGGAGACCATTGGCTAGAAGTAGTCGCTCCATCTTTTCTCCGTGTATGGAGCCAAATGTCTTGCAGAAATCTACAAATATCGTGTCGCTTCAGGGTTTTGGCTTGAACTCCTTTCAAAATTCGTAGTATTGTTAGAATTTGTGATGTTGTGAATCAATTTCTCCGAAATCCATTTTGTTTCTTCCTAAGAACTTTACTTGAATATTATATAAAAATGATATTGTTACATTGTGGGGGTTGTCACTTGATCTTACTGAAAAAGAACTGATCGATGTTTTATCTCAATGCTATCTCCAAAGAAGCAAAAAAAAAAAATCAAAAAAACACTGAGTTATTTTCTTAGTCAATGGGGAAAATAATGGTCCTCATTTATAAATAGTCACCCTAACTGTTGGATACCCAGTCGGCTGTGTCTGTAGAATACACCGACTGTTTGTCTGCAGAGGGGTAAGAACACCTAATGAGTGTCCTAGATATAACACTAAACAATCTGATGGTGAGGTTCCAGTAATTCTGGAGCTTTGGGGAATGCAGAGTATCCCTTCATTACCATCCCTCCCAAGTCTACTCAGGCCCAGAGTGGTAGTATCTGATAGGGTTCTATCTATGGGTCAAATAGAACTAAACTGTATACTCAGTCCTATTTCAAGTAATTCAGTTCAGTATGTTTTGACATTAGAATTGCGTACTTCTGCTAAACTGAATTACTTGAAATAAAACTGTTTTTGTATGCTAAAATGAATTGTTTGAAAAAGAATTGTTTGACATTTAACTGTGTGTAAAAAAAATATACTTATACTTGACTGAATTGTTTGAATTAGAACTGTTTGACTGAAGTGAATTGCATGAAATAGAAATGTTTTTTGACAATTAAACTGTGTACTCATGCTAAATTGAAGTATTTAAAATAGAACCGTTTATTCGAATAAAAATGGATTTGACATTAAATAGCCTACAAGGGTTGATATGTCATAAACCCCGAACAAACAGATAAACAAAATTAATTGTTGGGTGATGTAATTTCGCTTAAGTCCCAAATCAGTTAACTTTGTTGTCTCGGGAACAAGTATTCCTTTCTGAATTTCACAAATTTCCCATGAGATCTAACGCGTTCCTTACAGCGATTGACCATTTGACCTCACTTTGTTGGTCACGTCATACATACACTTCATACATATCACTGAGGTTAATGGTTGTTGTTGAGTGTGCAACATAACAATATATGCAATATTGAATTCATATATGGATTAAGTAATTATGATTTGACATTGAAAATTATAATTACAAACCCAATATAAAATTAATAAAAGAATAGTGAGGATTAAAGATAATTGTAAAATAGTTATAAATTTAAATATATTAAAGTAAAAACAAAAAAAAACTAACGAGAAGATGATTACATGAGTGATATCAGTAAAGGCAAAAGGAAGAGAATTACAATGACACTTGTAATCAAATGCATTATGAATATAGAAAAGAAGGAAGGAGAGTGAAGTAGTTGGTACGCAAAAGGAAAGATTAGAAATAAAATGATGAAAAGGGCAGAAGAATATGAGTTGTCGGATGAAGAAAACAAAGAAGAGAAAGAGAGAGAGAGAGAGAGAGAGAGAGAGAGAGAGAGAGAAAAAGAAAGAGTTAAAAGTAAAAAAAAAGAGGAAGATAAGAGAAAATAAACGGAATTAATAAAAAAGGAAGGTGAAATTGAATGAAAGAAGAAGAAGAAGAAGAAGAAGAAGAAGAAGGAGAAGAAGAAGAAGAAGAAGAAGAAGAAGAAGAAGAAGAAGAAGAAGAAGAAGAAGAAGAAGAAGAAGAAGAAGAAGAAGAAGAATATATAGAGAGGGTTAAAAGTTGAAAAAAGAGGAAAATAAAAAGAAATAAACGAAATTACTAAAAAAGGAGGGTGAAATTGAATGAAAGGGTGGGAGGAAGAAAATAAATAGAAGAAGAAGAAGAAGAAGAAGAAGAAGAAGAAGAAGAAGAAGAAGAAGAAGAAGAAGAAGAAGAGGAGGAGAAAAGAAAAGAAGAGGTGAAAATGAAAATGAAGATGCTTGTCTAAAAAGAATGACCCAACGGTAGAAATAGAAAGAGTAAAAATAGTTTCACAAACAAACACAGCCAGTACAGTGATAATATTTAATAATATCAGTTTCCTTTCGGAAAACTTATAAATCTTGATATTTCGTAAAGGAAACATAGCAATAAAGACATGCGGTAATATAACAGAGGCACTTGAAGATAAGGATCATAGAACTGCGACAAAGAATTTCAGTAAGCATGCTAACATATATATTCATATATAATTATATTTATGAGAGAGAGAAAGAGAGAGAGAGAGAGGGAGAGAGAGAGAGAGAGAGAGAGAGAGAAATGCATGCCAAGACAGACAAACGAAAATTGGTGTGGAAATTCTCGTTATGCTCATTTTAATAAACAAAAATATAAAAAGCAGAAATCTTTGAAAAAGGAAGACAAACATTTATACATTTACATTGTGGCATATATATATATATATATATATATATATATATATATATATATATATATATATATGTGTGTGTGTGTGTGTGTGTGTGTGTGTGTGTGTGTGTGTGTGTGTGTGTTTACTAGCCGGTCTGAAATTATAATGCAAATCAAACGTTAGTTACGTAAAAAAGCTCTGAACCAATTTTATCAAATTTGAACTTGTTCATTTCAACCATTATTAAGATATTTAACGAAATTTTCTGACATTTATAATAGTTCGTTTTTGAAGTATTTGTAATTAAGGAAAATGGACAGACTAAAGTTATTAAGCTGATTAAACTATTAGATTAAAACCTCTGAAATTAAAAAAAAAAACAACATATTTTCTTCTTTTTGTACTCAATAGGTTGAAACATGAGTAAAGGAAAGAATTTAACAAATTGAGTCAGAGAATGTCCACTTTGGAGACATCAAAGGAGCTTTGCAGAGATTATCGAGCGATAAAAAGCCCTGTTGAAAATATAACTAAGTTAAGAACTCGAAACAAAGAAAAAAGCTTTATGATCTTGCTTCCTCGAGATGAACGAAAACTAAAGCGAGTAATATCTAAACCAATACTTAAGACAGATCTTTCAAAAAAGTGGAAAAAAGAGAGTCAAAAAGGATTTAAGGTGTAGAATACGTAGTGAATAGAGATCTGTAAAAAATATCCAAAGCAGCCTACTCTTACAAAATATCTAAAAGAAAGGGTCAAAATTGGGGCGAGAAAAGCATGTAAATTGACTTTTCTAAAGTAACCTTCAGGGACGAATCTCGAGTGACATTTAATGGACCTGATGAATGGATTTTATTCAATTTAGACGTGCCTGTGGCTAATAGAAAGCAGCAAGGAGACTAGGTTGAAGATATATGCTGAAATTTTCGACTGAACCATAATTAGACCATTGAAATTCGATGAAAAAGTGGATAGTGCTAACTACTGCGATTTTATGGACAAGATTTTCTTTGCATTGTCTAAGACTCACAGTTTCTAAGTGAAGTGAATATTTACGCACCACAGTGCTGATTCTATAATGAAGTTTAACAGTGAATTCAGAGTGCGTAAAAGATTCACAAGAGAGATGTTTATGGAATAGGCACCATTAAGTCCTGATCTGAATCCGATCGAAAAATCCATGGTCTATTGAAAAACTGCTGGCCTTAGTCGAGGGTGAGCCGAAGGCTCCCTTTTTCAATAGCTACTACACCGGGGTTTAGTTAAGGGCGCAACTCCTCTCCCTAGATTGCTCCACTTTACCCTTGATTATAAACTTACAATGCTGAGTGTTAAGCAAGTCGGCTTCAAGTACCATTTTCTAAGTCTTTGGTATGATTTGACCTAGGATTGAACACTGGTCTCCCGGACTATTGGCGAACACTAAATAATTTTAAAATGACAGACAATAGGACAGAAAAGTAGATTTAAGAGAAGCAATTAAAAATTACTATGCCAAAAAATTAAACGTGATGAAGTAAAAAAAAAAATGAGATTTATAGATAATAGATTACTGGCTGAGTTTGAGAAGGGTCACTAAGTTCAAATATAAAGGATTCGAATATCATCTTATGATTGTTATTTGTTCTGTTAAAAGTGTTGATTGATTTTTAATGATTTTATTTCCTTTTTATGTAAGTAAAATAGGATTGTTGTAGTATCCTACATACTCCCTTGGCAAGAGTAGACTAGCCCAAATTTATATATATTCTTTATTTACTTAACCGACTTTTTGTTCTATTATTTTTGAGCCATATTCTGTTTTTACACAGATCTAGTCAGGTGTGACCTGGCTTGGCTGACGGTCAATCGAGGTGCACCTTGACCGGCATCCTCGAGTCTCTGGGAGCCGCCCCTTAGGCCTCAACCTTCCTTGGAGGGGTTAATTTTATCACCTGGCGCCTGAGGTGCCCTTTCTGAGGGGAATGCCGACGGGGCCCAAGGAATTTTTGGAGCCGCCGGGCGTGTCATGGCTACGGCCCTGCGCCTGAACCCACCTTAAAAAAGGCCTAGTGCCATACTTGCTCGTTTGGTGGGGTGATTGACAAATACTCAGCCATATTCTGTTTTTACACAGATCTGGTCGGGTGTGTCCTGGCTTTTCTGATGGTCGGACGAGGTACGCCTTGACTGGCATTCTCAAGCCTCGGGTGGCCGTCCCCCCACTCTTTAACCCTCCTTAGAGAGTTTAGGTTTATCGCCTAGCAACTAAGGTGCCCCACTTTAGGGGAATGTCGACAGGGCCTGAGACATTTTAGGAGCTGCCAGGCGCGTCTAGGCTCTGGCTCTGCGCCTGGACTCACCTAAAAAAGGCTTTGTGCAACTCTCGTACGTTTGGTGGGACGTATGACAAATGCCAGCTATATTCTGTTTTGTTGAATAAAGCAAAGTACATTTACGGTTGTTCTGAGTTCTGTTTTATTTTAAAACAGGATTATTTGGTTTTGCCAAAAATTTCAGACAACAGTGTTTTTAGAACACATAAAAAATATCTTGTAAAATATATGTATACTACCTAGAATTTTAACAGGCTTCATTTTGACATCCTGATTGAATAGCTCAATCTGTAGAAAAACACCGACTGTATCTCTGTAAAGAGGTAAAACCCACTTCCAACGAGTGTTCTCGATATGACACAAAACAATCTGAGGGAGAGGATCTAGTCTTGAAGCTTTGGAAAATATGGAGTATTCCTTCATTGCCATCGCTCCCAGCTCCACTTTGGTCCGGAGTCATAGCACTTGATAGGGTCCTACAAAACTGAGTGCAAACAAATAACATGTTAAATTGAATAGTTAGAAATAGTTTGATACTTTAACTTTGTGTAAACCAATAACTGATGATTAATTGATTTGTCAGCGATACATAGGAATACTTAGAACCATTTAACGGTGTGAAAACGAATAGTGTTAATAAAATAACTTACGTTAATTATCAATACTGGTAACCACTTCACTGTCAGCGAACAAATGATTAATATTGAACAGAATAATTAGTGTTTAATAGCAATTATTGAAACCATTCAAATATGTAGAAACATTATCAGTACTCGCGTGCTAACAAATTAATTCTAACTTATTTAGAAATGAAATTACCTGTAAAATACGTGCAAACAAATGACTGATGTTAAAATATGACTGTTATATAGCAATACTTGAAACCATTTTACTGTGTTCAAAAACAACGCTGAAAAATGTTATCTATAAGATATGTTTACAGTTCATATATATTTAAAATATATGTATAAATAGAATTTGGCATTAAATAACCAACAAATATTCAAAATTTTTAAAAACAAAATTCGAATTATTGAGGCGTGTGTGATTTGCATAAGATATGTAGATTCAGAGAGTTAACATATATAAAAACGTTAAAAGGCAGTAAACCCTAGTAAAAAAGAAACAAAATATTGATTATTTACATATTTTGACACACACACACACACACACACACACACACACACACACACACACACACATATATATATATATATATATATATATATATATATATATATATATATATGTGTGTGTATATATTAAAATAGGTAGGTCTACGAAGAAATTTGTATTTTTTGAATTCATTTATTTTGTTCTAACATACCTGTTATATATATATGTATGTTTCCAGCTTGTTGCTTTCGTCAGAGAACATGTGTGGCACTAGGCTTTTTTAATGGGGTACACAATGAGACTTGATCTCACTCTTGTTTTCGTTATATATATATATATATATATGTGTGTGTGTGTGTGTGTGTGTGTGTGTGGGGGTGGGTGTGTTTTATTTTTTCTGAAAAGACACATGAAATAATAAAATCAGTTTTTTTTAACTGAGGTAACTACTTTTTAATTTTTATATATTTTTGCTAAAAACAATTAAAGAATAAAACCTATTTTAAATTTATTTACAACACACGCACATAACTTTTGCATAATGTTTAGAGTGTTTTCCAATGGTCCGGGAGACCGTGGTTCAATCTCAGGTCAAGTCATACAAAAGACTCAAAAATGGTCCTTCTTGCTTAACACTCAACATTATAAGGGATGGATCAAGGGTAAAAGGAGCCGTCGGGTTGCCCTCGGCTACTGTCGCCAACATTAGCTATTTATATAGATATTTAATTTTAAATATTGAATAGATTAGTCGACAATGTCTTAAAAAGACTGCCTATAAGTTGATTTTTTAGTTTGTTTACCCATAAAATAATCAGGAGAAAGGATTGACCAAAATATTTGGATAAAAAATAGAAATAACTAAAAAAGCTTTAGGATGAAGACACGTTAGAAGCATGGATTCCCAACATATTACGGAAGTTTAGCAGCGACGAATCCAGAGATTACTTAGATAAGTGAACACTGATGAACAATTAATAATGTATATCACATGACGCCAATATTAAAGACTTAACAAGCATTATATCATTTTTACAGGAAACTTACGCAGTGTAATGGTTAGCAAGCTCGGTTGATAAAACATTGCAAGTGATTACGATTTTTACTACGTGCAGCACTCTACTGATACGATATAATGTAAAATTTCAGCAGGTTGAACGTACAAGTTCCCACAACACCACCAGTACTGTCTCATTATTGGATATATTGGCTCCATGGATACCAGGTAGTACCCACCCATCTCGTTTAAAAGAGAGTAGATCAGTTCCATTGCATGGCGTCTACGTTACGGGTCCTTCGGGACCCCATCACAGGTAAGTAGACATTGTTCTCTTATAATTCCTACTTAGCAGTATGTTGTAAGTCATCGTCCCCGTCACCTAGTTGTTAGTCGCCAAGATCTTCCCCATCCCTATTGTTTTTGTACCTCAACCCCTATTCCAGCCCGCCTTTGCTAAAGATCTTAGAATTTCTTGTGTATAAAACTCATATTATCTGCTCTTACCACGTCCAACCCTGTCTTTTTTCTTTTGCCCCATTAGATTAGGAACCCTCTCCCACTTAGGGTAGGTCCACCTTGTTTTCGGTGTTCTCAGCCACCGGAAGACAGTCGGCTTCCATATCACAGAAGCGGGGATGGGAGGGTAACCAACGGGGAATTTTTCCTTGGTTTTATTTGTTTTTCGCTTTTTTATTTCGGGGTTTTTCTCCCATCCCAAACACACATTTTGTAAATAAAATCATACTTTGTAAATAAAATCATACACTTCATTTCGGGATTTTTTAAGTAGGTCTTGTCACTGAATAAGTGTGGTATTTTGGTGAATGTAGCGTAGTTGGTGATGGATGACTGTATATATATTGTATTGTTGAATGGGTCGGCCAATGTGGCTAGCTAGGACCCTTTAGGACCGTTGCTTTCCTCTCCACTACAAAACTTTAAGCCTTCCTTATTTCTGTGCAATAAGGAAATAAACAGTTCCATTGCATGGTTTTCCCTGCAATTATGACAATGCCAAGAGAGGTAGTCTATTTTCACAAATGTTTTCAGCCATGTATTTAATAGTTTACCTATGTCACATCGTGCCAAGAGAGGTTGAGTAAATTTAGCTAGATTTTCATTATGATTTATATTTATTTCTAATTCACAAAGAGTTGAGGAAACGTTAAGAATATCCAGTTTTTTGGGGTTAGTTCTGTGTTTAATCTGTCAGTTATTTATGATATTTAAATGTTTTTTTAATTTTTTCGGTTATTTAATTCCAAATCTACCGTTATAGAACATTAGTGGTATTATTTAAGACGTAGCTCAGAAGTTAAGTAAAGTAAAGTTGATGACCGTAGTCGAGGGCGATCCAAAGCCCCCCGCCTTTAAATAGGTACTTCATCAAGGTGTAGGGAAGGGTGCTACTCCATTCCTTGTATTGCTTTATTTTACCTTTGATGCGTACCTTATTAAGTGTTAAGCAAGGTTGCATCAAGTACCGTTTTTGAGTCTTTGGTATGACTCGACCTGGGATTGAACTCCGGTTTCCTGGACCATTAGCGAACACTATTTGGGTTCATAATTTTCGCAAGGGTTTTAGTCTGAACGTGAACGCAATAACGCGACTTGAGTTTGAACTTTCTTACTAAAATGTCGCAGTCCAGCACGTTAGCAACTAAGCCACGGAGACTCCCTTATCGACGTATGAGAGATAGGTAGTGTCTTTTGGGAGTTGGTACAGAAAAACACCAACTTTGTGCTATTCAGAAGAAAAAACAAGACAAAATAAAACATCACAATGTAAATAACCTATCTTTAAGCTATCCCAGTCTACTGGGTCTGTAGAACAGACCGACTTAATCTCTGCAGAAGGGTAGACCCCACTCCCCGAACGAGTGTCCTGGATATGATGCAAAACAATCTGAGGGTGAGACTCCAATAATGCTGGAGCTTTTGAGAATGCTGTGTACCCATACATTGCCATTGCTTTTATAACCGCTCTGGCTCGGAGAGATAGCACTTGATAGGATCCTATCTATGGGCCAAAAGAAATGTCTAACATTTCAACTGAGTGCAAACAAAGGACTATTGCAAAACAGAATTGGTAGGAATAGGTATTTTTTTCATAATTTAACTGTGTAAACAGATGACGGATGTTTCATTGAATTGTTAGCGATGCATAGAAATATTTGGAATAATTCAACTATGTGCAAACGCAAGAAATGTTAAATATGATAATTAATACTAATTTGCCGGAATTCCAGGGATGAAGCTTGATAATCATTACTACATAAAATATTCAGGTTATTGACCTCATCGTTATTGCTAACACAGCTAAAACTAACAAAGAATACTAACTATAACTTAACACTTATATCCGGTCAGGATTTACAGCATTGGAACGGTCTCCTCCAGTGGTTCAACTAAAGGGTTCAGTTCGAGATTCTATGTGGACTCTCGAGATCAACATGATCTACCTAAAGAAGGCCGAAGGACATATCAACCGAAACGTTTTGCTTATTACAATATGGGGTCAAGTTTCCGAATATTTTAAGTAATAATAATTAATGTTAAATAGCAATACTTGCAAACACTTCACTGAGTGCAAACAAATGATTCATATTGAATAGAATTATAACTGTTAGATAGCAATCATCATCATCATCATCATGTCATGCCACTAGCATGGATATTCCTGACCATCTCTCCCCATTTCTCCCTATCATGCATCACCTCTGGCAAGTCTTCATGGCTACATCCCGTATCCTCACATAGCTGCTGTATGTATGTTTGAGCTGGTCGTCTTGCTTTTGCTCGGCCATATGTGGGGGTCCATAGGAGTACATCACTTATGAGCCCGCCCTTGCTTCTCCAGCAGTGTCCTGCATGTCTGGTTCGTCTGACTTGGATAGTTTTCGCGATGGGAGGCAGGCGGCTGTTAGCAGTACTTGTGTGCAAACAAATTATTTCTAACTCATTTAAAATTAAAATAGCCGACAAACTAATATTTTAAATATCATATATATAGATATATATATTTAATTGCTAGTAAACTGATGTTAAATTAGGATTACTATATAGCAATACTTGAAACTATTTAATTGTGAGCAAAAAGGGGTTGATATGACGTAAAAACAAACTAAACCAATGTTTAAACCGTATTTTTTATTGTAGCATTACAGTTTCAATTCGAAAAAAAATGTATTTTTTCATCACTACCTTCACCATCATCTTCATCTTCAAATCGTATTGATAGCGTGAGGTTTGCTGACAGGTAGTCATTGAAATATTTCGGAGGCTATTTTTTTTTCTCATCTTAGAGATGAGGTTAGTATTATATGTGTTCCTGTAATTGATAGGATCTGCTATGCTTCCAAGGAGCGCGACAGATTATTCTTAGGAGAGGACCTTGTACTTTAACAATGTTTCTTGCTGTTTAGTAATATCGGGTATATAGCTTCTTTTACATCAGGTGACTAAGGGTTTGTGTATTAGAGAAAATTACAAGTAAAATTTAATCGTTACTTCCAGCAAGTCTTGAAATCACAAAGTAACTATTGATTCTATTTAAGTTTTTTCTTGTCCTCTCCATCTAAAATGTCAAACAGAATTTACTTGAATGTTATTGCATATAATATAAACAGCACCTCCACTGATATAAACATATTTGGTCATTTAGATGTTCACACTACAGAAGTGTTCAACTATTCATTCGAGACTTAACCCAAACAGGGTTTTATTTATCTTACACAAAATAGGCCTTTGATTAGAATTGTTTTCACTTGTAGTATTTATCCGACTTCCCACGGAGACAGATTTGTCATGAAGTCATTTTATCGTGGGGCGTTGGACGCACGAATCTAGACTCACGCAGGGCTGTCACAAAAAATGCTTCCTCTTCATTGTATTACCCATTTTGGGACACTTCAGATGCCGAGTGATAAACTCTAAACATATATTGCCTAATAGGAATGCTCCCCGAAACAAAGGTAACATTGTTTTCTCCCCCACCAGGTGGCCCAATCGGATGGGGCTGCAGAACACACCGACTGCTTCTCAGCAGAGAAGGAATACTTCCATACGAGTGTACGAGATATGACACTAAACCATCTGATAGTAAGGTTCCAATAATGCTAAAGCTTTGGGGAATGCGGAGTTCCCTTCCTTGCCATCTCACCATGGTCCACTCTGGCCTGGAGTGATAGCACCTGATAGGGTCCTATCTAAACTGTGTATAATGCTAAACTGAATTGTTAAAGATAGGACTGTTCTTCGAACGGTTTTGACATTTAAATTGAGTACTAATGTTAAACTGAATTGTTTGAAATAGAAGTGTTTTGATATTTTAATGTCTGTAAACACAAACTAAAGTTATATTAAACTCAATTATTTGAATTAAAATTGTTTGACTAAACTGAACAGCTTGAAATAGAAATGTTTTGACTATTAAAATGTATTTATGCTAAACTAAATTGTTTGTAATGAAACAGTTTATTTGTATAAAATGGGTTCGGCATTAAATAACCTACAAAGTTTGATATGCCATAAAATCCAGCCAAGCAAACAATCACCCACCAAACCCAGATTCGCCTGCTTCATTTTCTGTTGTATGATATAATATAAACTAAAACTCTAAAACTATTTTTAATGTATATCTTTTCCGAATGTTTTGCAGGTTCAGACTTTCGTTTGATCGTTAGATTTCATCTCTAAGCATCTAATCAGTTTGAATAAGATTTAACAACATATCATCAAAGACGACCCGTCATTTTTTAATGTTTTTTACGATTTACATTAACCCCTAGAACCTAAATATTTATTAATTTAAACACGAACATATTTACATATACTACACGCTGTTTCTGCTTTTTTTTTTCATCCTAAGAAAGCTTTTCTCTTGTTGACAAGCACTCAGTCATAAGCTCTTAGTCGTGGAGTAATGCTAAGCATAATAGTCTCGTTACATTTGTCATGCAAGTTGATACACTATTAAACGAAGATGAGTGGAGGTGCCCGTGATGTAATGCTTATCGTCGTAGGAAATGGACACGGCGACACGGTTTCAAATCCTGGACGAGACTGATTGCATTTCACATTGCACTAATACACTTGGGAAAGGTATGAATCCAATAGTTCTCCCTCCAGCTATCGGTAAATAGTAGGACAGACTAGGTTCTTCAGCCTTAGTGAGGCTAGGAGAAGGAAAACTCTCAATTGAAACCTGTTAAGCTCCGCTTAAAAATTGACCTTGAGTCATATCTTTCCCGAACGGAGGGGTTGGTAAATAGGATAATAGTCTCGTTGATCAATTACAGGTGAACAGAATGTTTGATCCTAACTTCCATACTTGCACCAAATCAAAAATTCTTTGTCTTTCGCAATGTAATTGTTAGCGAGTTTAAATCTTACTGGGTACCTCATCGTACTTAAAACCATGTAACTGTGTACAGCTTGGGTATTACGCGGGAATATTGAAATCATACAACTGGTGGGGGAGTGCATGAGGCGTAGTAGCTAACACTTTGAACTATGAACTCGTTGTAAGTGAGATCAAACTCCAATCGGGCTGCTACGCTTTACTTTCGGACTAATACGGTTGGGCAAGGTACAAAAGCCTTATTGACCAGCTATGGGTTAAATCGTACTAATACTCTTCTTCCATATGAATGGCTTTGACAGTGGATAATCCATGAAGGTTGGTAAGCCATTAAACAAAGAAACAAAACATTTATCAGTGCAAATTATTAGTTATAGTAATATTTGAAATCAGAGAAATATCTGTAGACGAAATGTCATTAATATTAAAATGAAATATTTACGTAAATCTTATTGGGTTGTAAAACGAGTGTCCTGGATATCACACTTAAACATATGATGTTGAGGCTCAAGTCATGGAGCTTTGGTGAATGTAGAGAACATACCATTGCCATTAATTCCATTTTCCCTCAGGCCTGGAGTGGTTGTACTTTTTGAGCCTCATTGTGGGTTAAATATATATTATGGTTTTCTATACCTGAAAACATAAAACTCTGAGCATAGAAATGAGTATTAAATTTACTTGTTAGTATTACATAGCAGTATTTGGAACCAATTGGTCGTGTGCTATCAAATAATTTATTTTAAATTGAATGACTTGCGTTAAATAGCAATATTTAAACCCATTCAACCATGTGCAAATAAACCTTGGAGTTAGCAATACTTAAAAAAACATTTAAGTATGTGCAAACCAATGAATTTTTATTCGCTTAAACTTTTTACAAACAAACTATACAAATATATTGAATATATATATATATATATATATATATATATATATATATATATATATATATATATATACGATTTATTAACCGAAAAGCATGTTTGGCTTTAAGTAGCAAACAATTGTTGATATGCCGTAAACACAACCAAACAATTAGCGATCTATTAAACCACATAATTGGGTGAATTATTTGTATTAAGACTAATAATCTCGAGTTATAATTGATTAGTCCATAGGATAACGTTGCTTATTAGTTCGCCCTTATTTCACCAGCTGCATGTAACATGTATTGTTTGAGTTATTGAGATGGTTTTTGAGATGGGAGATAAGAGGCCATACAGCCACTGTGTTCCAGGATTTGTTCAAAATAGACCATCGCATTCTTGTGTACTTCACATCTATTTTTTTTATCCACGCGTTTCGTTTGTGTTCACGTGGTGCATCAATACAACAGTACTTGCACAATCACAGCTTGTAAGAAATCTCGTTATATTTTATCTGAGAGATCAGATTTCCATGTGATTTCTAACTTGCCGTCAGATATCCACGCGTTTGCTATATGTATGTTTACATTGCTAAAGAGTTATATACATAAGCTCTGCGCGGATATTGTTTGCAGTCTAGAGTACCTGGGGGTGTCCTCGTGGTGTAATGGCTAAAGCGATGGACTGCGGAATCGTAGTAAGCGAGTTCGTACTCCAGTCGCGCTATTACGTTCACTTTCGGGAAAATACCCTTGGGAAAGGTATGAACCCCCTTATCCTCCCAGCTATGGGTTAAATAGTACCACTACTGTTCTTCTAGGAGAATGGCTTTGGCATTAAATAACCTAAAAAGAGTTGATATGCCATTAAACAAAGAAACCAAACCATCTAGAAGACCTACCAGGAATGATTAACGACAGGGACAGATAATAAAGGAGATATATTAGTACGACTTGAGGATGTTGATGATTGATTATAAATGATTATAACCTGTTTCTTTGAACCATATAACTGTTGAAAAAAGGTTGACAATGGTACTTAATAAACCAACGTTTCACATGCCTTAAAAATTACGAAGGAAGAAACACAAGTTTTTTTCTCCACTTGCATCTATTAAAGTTTTTGGCAAGAATAATAATTATTTGTCAATTTGAGGGTAGCAATTAATGCCATTCTTCCATAGTCTGCATCTCGGAAAATCTACTTCAAGGGTAATTACTCGACTCTATTTAGGAGATTGCCAACCAGTAGGATAGCTCCTTCTAATTCTTGACCCAGTCGGCTTGGGCTGCAGAAGACACCGACTGCTTCTCAGCAGAGGGTTAAGACTCCCCACCAACGAGTGCCTATGACACTAAAATATCTTATGGTGAGGCTTCAGTATCGCTGGAGCTTTGAGGAATGCGGAGTACATATTTATTGTCATTGCTCCCGGGCCCTCTCTGGCCCGAAGTGTTAGCACCTGATATGTTCCTATATATGTGTCAAAGAGAACCAAACTGAGTACTTATGCTAAACTAAATTGTTAGAAATTGAACTGTTTTTACATTGAAACTGCGTAATTATGCTAAACTGAATTGTTTGAAATAGAGCTCTTTATATGTATAAAATGAATTTGGGCTTAAAAACCTTCTATGGTTGTTGTGCCATAAAATCGAACCAAACTAAAACAATTAAATGTAATACAGTTTGAGAATCTTCGTTTAATCTTATTTACAAACCCCTCCGCTCGGACAGGATATGACATAAGTTCAATTTTTAAACGGAGTTTAACAGGTTTGAATTCAGAGTTTTCCTTCTCCTAGACTAGTCGCCTCACCAAGGCTGAAGAACCTAGTCTGTCGTACTATCTTCCCATAGCTGGTGGGAGAATAAATGGATTTATACTTTTCCCAAGGGTATTAGTGAAATGCAATCATTCTCGTTAAGGATTTGAACTCGAGCTACCGTGTCAATTTCCCTACGACGATAACCATTACACGACGGGCACCTCCACTAATCTTCGTTTAATAGTGTATCAACTTTCATGGCAAATGTAACTCTAAAGCTATATATTTAATAGAAGATATTTAAACCATAACTTGGGGAAAGGAGGGACCATAACTTCCTAAAGGTATTAGTCCGAAAGTGTACGATATAGTGCAACTAGAGTTCAAATTCACTTACTTTATTATTGCTCTCCAGTACATCAGCCATGACGTCCCGGAGTTGTAGCACTTGTTATTGTCCCATTTCTGGGTCAAATAGAAAATTTTTGACATTCAAATTGGGTATTTATGCTAAACTGAATTTTTTGTAATATAACTGTTTTTACATTTAACCTTATTTACCAACCCCTCCGCTCGGGCAGGATATGACACAAGGTCAATTTTTAAGCGGAGTTTAACAGGTTTGAATGCAGAGTTTTCCTTCTCCTAGACTAGTTGCCTCACCAAGGCTGAAGAACCCAGTCTGTCCTACTATTTACCCATAGCTGAAGGGTATTAGTGCTATGTGAAATGCAATCGGTCTCGTCCAGGATTTGAACTCGTGTTGTCGTGTCCATTTCGTACGACGATAACCATTACACCATGGGCACCTCCTCTAACACTTTTTATATTCAACTGTGGGTAAACAAAAGCTGTACTTATGCTCAAGGGAATTGTTGATATTGACCTGGTTAATCATTTAAGTGTGTGTAAACAAATGACTGATGTTTTATTGAATTGTTACTGATGAATAGAAATGCTTTAAAATATTAAACTGTGTGCAAACAAATGATTAATAGAAATAAACTTATTCGTATTTGAAAGAAATAAGTAAAAGTATTCAGCTGCTAAAAAATAAGCTTAGGTTCGATTTAAAAAGTTATCCACAAAATATGTTTAGAAATCATATTTTATACACTACTTGGACGCTAACTAAACGGCTGGAGAAGAAGTTAGACAGCAATTTCACAAGAATGTTGCGAGCAATATTGAACACGTCCTGGTGGCAACACCCCACAAGGCACCAACTATACGGCCACGTGCCTCCCATCACGAAAACTCTCCCGTGCCCGTGGTGTAGTCGTTATCACCGTAGGAAATGAACACGGCGATACGAGTTCAAATCCTGGACGATACTGATTGCATTTCACATAGCACTAATACCCTTGGGAAAGGTATGCATCCAATTATTCTCCCTCCAGCTATGGGTAAATAGTAGGACAGACTGGGTTCTTCAGCCTTGGTTAGGCAACTAGTCTAGGAGAAGGAAAACTCTGAATTCAAACCTGTTAAAACTCCGCTTAAAAATTGACCTTGTGTCATATCCTGCCCGAGCAGAGGGGTTGGTAAATAGTATCACGAAAACTATCCAAGCTAGATGAACCAGACATGCAGGACACTGCTGGAGAAGCAGGGACGAACTCATAAGTGATGTACTCCTATGGACCCCCACATATGGCCAGGCAAAAGTAGGACGACCAGCTCGAACATACATTCAGCAGCTATGTGAGGATACGGGATGTAGCCCTGAAGACCTACCAGAGGCGATGAAAGATAAGGAGAAGTGGCAAGAGAGGGTCAGGGATATCCGTGCCTGTGGCACGACATGATGATGATGATATATGTATAAAAATGATTTGGCATTTAATAACATAGAACGGTTGATATGACATAAAATCAAAGCAAACTAAACTTTCTAGTATTAAATACGAGATTGGCTGAAAAGTTCCCTGTTGATTTAAGAATGTAACGACTATACGTTTAAAAATGTGGAATAGATAAAGCAATACGAGTTACGATATTTCTAGCGTGTTAAAAGAAGGATCTATGGGACTTATAAAAATAAGTCTTTACTCTTTGGTTAAGTTGAAAACTTTTAAATGACCATTTGTAAAATCGAAGCACTCTACTTCACTTCATAAAGATTTTTATCTCTTTCACTTAAAGCTTAAGTTAAGAGTTCAAGTGACCTCTGTGTATTTTTTCAGAAAAAAATGTTCAATTAACGACTGCAAGTTTTCTTTATTAATAAGAACAATATTGATGTCTACACAAGATATTTGTCAACAAAAGAGTGTATACACTTACGTTCTAATTGTATTACCCAATTGGTGACGCTTTCTTCAATTCAGTTGAGTTGATACGCATTCCCATTCGTGTAATTGTTCCAAATTCTAGTCTATACTAACACTAAATTACTTATTTACTGTACGAAACTAAACTTATTTCGGTTTTTTCATCAGAAATCATTACTCAGAAGTAATTATTTAGATAGTGGCTGGTTTTTGTATTGTGAATAAAGATAAAAAGAAACAGTAATATTTTGGAAACAAGTTCTTTAAATATAATACGGTGCCTGCTACTTGAAGTGGTTCAGTTATCCCAAGCAAAGCTACAGTTGATGTTTGAACATAAGTTTAAAAAAAAATTCAAAATGTTTCTTCTTAAGTCTGGCACTCTCTTCTTTGTATAATTGCTGGAGTATGATCTTTCTAGGTCAATATATTCTTTTCTGCCTTCAGTCTTTTTATTAGTACTTAGTATTTACAACAATTATGGTGCAATACGAAACAAACACTCGTAATATAGTAACGCCCTCCTACTATCAATGAATCTGATGTCTGGCTTAATGACCGACTGAAAGGGGTCAATCACGAGGACTTTCTTAGTGGGTGAGAGAAATGGTCACTTGCATGAATTAAATCCTTTTGAAAAGGGCCAGCTAGTAAATGGCTGGGCGACAAGGAATGACTTAAATTTCGGGGCCAGCAATACCGTCTCCAGTTAAGATGTGATACAATTTAGAAAATAATAGACCTTTCTTAATTGACTCAAGATTTATATTGTGCATCATTCTTGCTTCTGAGACCAATCCTCGTATATATATATATATATATATATATATATATATATATATATATATATATATATATATATATGCGCGGATCATTAAATAAGTTTTCAGGCTTTTTTTCGTAATGGGCCATTTTATTGATAGTACACACATGAAACTCTAGTCGCCTTCGAAGTAATCTCCCCCGTTGTTGTACCGTTCCAACAACTTCTGGAAGGTCCCATGGAAGTCCTCTTGAGTGAGCGTGTCCATGACCTTTCCCACAGCCTCCTCCATCACCTCAATAGTCTGATAACGACAGCCTTTGAGCTAAGGGAATAACCAAAAGTCACAGGGAGCAAGCTCTGGATTATAGGGAGAACTGTCTTGATTCCCATCTTGGTCAAATAGTCTGTGACAAGGATGGAGTTATGGACTGGTGTATTGTCCTGGTGAAAATGCCACTAACCCGATTTAAAGAGTGCTGGCCTCTTCCGACGGAATCTCTTACTGAACTCTCTTAAAACCTCAACATAGTAACCCCAATCGTAACCCTTTGGCCACTCAGCTTGGTCTATTGACTTCCTTTCCCCTCCTACAACACTCATCCCTCCTCACAGACTCCCTGCCTCCCTGGAATCTCTTCTGCCACTCAAAAACTGATGCTCGATTCATGCAAGATGGTCGAAAAGCAGTCTTAAGCATACCATACGTTTCTGTGGCATTTTTTCCAAGTTTAAAACACAATTTTATTGCATATCGTTCTTCATCACATCCAGATTGCATTTTTGAAATTCACCAGCTGTGACAATCAGGCTTTAGTAGGGTGTATTCTAATTCCTGCTGTAGCTGTTCATTTGAACCTGAAATCATAAAAAATTAGCCAGTCATCTTATAAGATGTATAGCAATAGCATATTGAATTTTCAAGTGTCTACGACAATTTGAGATGCCTGTACAAAAATGTCTGGATATATATATATATATATATATATATATAGAAGAATGTTTGATTAAATAATAAAGACACATTTTCAAATAATTTAATTAAGATCCTTCCATGTTTCCTGAGGAGAGTCTTGCCTTCAGGTTGGAATTGGTAGATTTACCATGATTGTCTCGAACGCTTTTGGCCATTTCATAGGCCATCATCAAGGGTTGCTTGCTTGTGTAAGGAGTATTTTAAAGAGTTTTTAAAATGTTTAGGGTTTTATAATACAACAAAACTCCACAAAGGCAAAGTTGGATAAAACTGATGATTTAAAAAACAAATAGAACGCTATCAACGGAAATAGAATAATATCAAGAAAAAATGGAATATTAGTATGTAAGTGATTAATTTGTCGGTAACTTCACTTTCAAATGAGTTAGAACTAATTCGTTTTCACTCTAGTATTACGATTATTTCTATAATGGTTAAATGCTTTTATTTATTGCCATCTTGTATTTATAATTCGATTGAATATTAATCATTTATTTTTACACAGTGTAGTGGTTACAAGTATTGCGATGTATCGCTAACAATTCTATTAAACTTCAGTCATTTGTTTACACACAGTTAAATGGTCAAACAGTTCTATTTCTAACAATTCAATTTAGCACAAGTCATTTGTTTGCACTGAGCTTAAATGTCAAACAGTTCTATTGGACTCATAGCTAGGAACCTATCAGGTGCTCCCACACTGGGCCAGAGTAGACCTGGTAGCAATGGCAATGAAGGAGTACTCTACATTCCTAAAGCTCCCGGATAATTGAAGCATCACCATCATATAGTTTAATGTCATATCTTGGAGACTCGATGGTGGAGCGGTATTAACCTTCTGCAGAGATATAGTCGGTGTCTTCTACAGACCCAGCCGACTAAGCTAGTATATTTCTCAAACCACGAGTCGGCGTTATTTTTAAAATATTTTTCCTGATGTGATATCTTAATAATTTATCTTGTTTCTGTCTTCGCTAACGTTCCTTATGACCCCACAAGGTCAGAGACTTCAGATTATCAGATGTTGCCTGATAGTCGAAATAGTTGCGTTATTCCATGCAAAGCTAATGTTTATACTTGAACCGAGTCAAAAGTGAGATTTAAAATGGTTGTTTCCAAGTCAAGTAGTCATTTAGTTATTTGCATGTCTGATGAATTGTGATTTTTCTATCAATAGTTCCTGTGTTTTTTGTCTTCAGTTTTTACTAAGCTATGCTTGGGAATATTAATCATTACCTCTCGAATTTAACATTCGGTGTGAGACAGTCGCATATATCAACGCGTCAAACTTTTGTCAAAACTGTTATTTGCTGGACTAGGTTTCGTTTGTCTTAGTTTCGTAAAATTACAAAACTTGTAACACAGATTGTTTTAATGGTTTGGTTTGGTTTCTTTGTTTAATAGCATATCAACTTTTGCTGGTTGTTTAAAGTCAAATTTTTCTAGAAGAAGAGTAATGGTACTATTTAACCCATAGCTAGGAGGATTAGGGGGTTCATACCTTTACCAATGGTATTTGCCCGAAAGTGGACGTAATAGCGCGACTGGAGTACGAACTCGCATACTACGATTCCGCAGTCCATTGCTTTAATCATTACACCAGTAGGACAACCTCTTGTTTTAATGACGGTCTCATGAAAAGCTAAATCCTTTGAAAAGAAAATATGTTTATTTGATTGTTTTAAGGCAGATTAACTTTTACAGGGTTATTTAATACCGGAAAAGGTATTTTTGCAAGAAATTATAAGGTTTCAGATTACTAATAAAAATCATTTGTGGACAATTGTCCGGCATTGGTCCGAGAGACTGGTGTTCAATCCCAGGTCGAGTCATACCAAAGACTCAAAAATGGTACTTGAGGCCACCGAGTTTAACTCTCAGCATTAAAGGTAAGGATGAAGAGTAAAATGGAGCAATCCTTGGAATGGAGTAGCGCCCTTCCATTTACCTAGGTGTAGTAGCTATTGAAAAGCGAACCTTCGGCTCACCCCTACTAAGGTGGCCGACTTTACTTATATGGTTTCAAATAACTAACAACAATTACCCTCTATCTTTAATTCAAATTATATTCTTCATACAATATATATATATATATATATATATATATATGTGTGTGTGTGTGTGTGTGTGTGTGTGTGTGTGTGTGTGTGTGTGTGTGTGTGTGTGTGTTTAGCAACTGCATAACGTTCACAGACCACTGCTATCTTTTACAAGTTTTCTGTCAACAGTCTTTAGTCTAGGTGTGTAGTATTCTTCTAAAAAGAGGTGTTCAGACACAGGAGAGTCCGTTGAAGTCAACGCTTGTCAGGTAGGGACACCACAATGATGTTAGGTTAAGACCCCGGCCGCTCTTGTATATATATATATATATATATATATAACTGTATGATTCCAGTCGGTCAAGTTTGCGCATATCAATTCACATAATTTGCCATGGGACTTTTTCGACTGAAAGTTTGATAGATGAAAATATCATGAGGGTATGTTTGTGCATCAAGGCATTATAGCAGTCGTCGCTTGTACAGCATTCTCTAAGTCTCCACACACACACGCACACACTCTCTCTCTCACTCTCTCTCTCTATCTCTCTCTCTCTCTCTCTCTCTCTCTCTCTATGTATATATATATCTATGTATGTATGTATGCATGTATATATACTTATCTGAAATATATAAATAGGATATATATATATATATATATATATATATATATATACTTATCTGAAATATATTAATAGACGACAAAATGTTCTTGTACTCCGAGTTAGAGTGAAACCAAGAGTAATATCTCCGAGGAGGTACTTCCTATACCAGATATCTCCAAAACTGTAGATCCAATATCAAATACAGCTGTCATATCCAGGAAACACATATTGCGAATAGAAAGTCATTCCTGTCTTCATGGTCTATAATCAACATATTCAAAGCCCTGCTGACAGGATGGCGAAAAGTAAACAGATGAATATATATATATATATATATATATATATATATGTATATATATATATATATATATATATATATATATATATATATATAAAATATAATAGAAAAAGGTATGATGCATGAAACTATTCGTATAAGAATGATATAAAATGCCGATGTCTTTTTTCTGTCAACGTGAAACATAGGTTGATTATTTAGAGAACAGACTTTGTCTGGGAATGATAACAATGAATGAAGGACTCTATGCTTCCTGGAACTCCAGAACTGCCACTCCAGGATCCAAGTTAATGTCCTACTATTGCAATTTGGGTCGAACTTTGTCGTCTAGTTGTGGAATTCTTTATACCAAATATACGTTTTATCTGTATATGACTGCAATGCAGCAGTAATTTACTAAGTTTTTTGCTTAGATATGGAACAAGGTCATATGAATGCGATCACCAATGAAACTCGAACTCACTCATGAAGGCTTGCTAAACTAGCTTGCTAAACATTGCACTACCAGAGGTGCCCTAAGGATAATTTGCAGCTCGTTTTATATGTCCTAGTCATCGCTGATTGGCCAATCTTCTCCTGCGTCTGACAGGCAAGTCCATAATTACAATCCACCAGGTTGTTCACGTCGTGTACTCCTTTTTAACCCTCCCAAAATAATCCAACACATACCGAGAATAAATCCATTTTTGTGGGGAAGAGGCATCTTTACCGACTATTTCGTAGGGAAACATTGGTTTGATTCGGTTTTGTTTTAGGGCAAACCAAACTTTGTAGGTTATTTAATGTCAATTCCATTTCATACATATAAACTTCTATTTCAAACAATTCATTATAGCATAAATGCACTGTTTTGTTTATTCACAGTTAAATATAAAAACAGTTATATTTCAAGCAGTTCTGTTTAGTATAAGTACACAGTTTTAGTTGGTGAGATGGTTTTATCTCTCTGCAGATATGCAGTCGGTTTATTCTACAGTCCCGGTCGAGTGGACTACTAAAGAACTAAGTAACGAGGATTAACTACAAGGTGTATATGAAAAGGTTTTAGCTGATTGATAGATTGATAGATAGATAGTCGTAGACATACCAACAATAAAACAACAACACGTGTTTAGATAATAATGACCATTGAAATAGAACCGTAAAAGATACATACCACTCCAGTTCGGTGTGGAGCTGGCAGTAATGGCAATAAATTGCTCCACAGAATTAGATGACATTTAGTAAGATACCCAGGACACATTACTTCTCAGAGTCTTATTATGGGAAGGCCATAGATACATATCAGTATGAGAGAATGTATTTACAAAGAACAGCTTTCGAGTTAGCTGATACGATTCCGCTTTCCTAATTTGAAGTAGAAAAACATTTGCTTAAACGAAATTGGAATGGGTCAGAAGACACATTTATTGAAATCCCAGTGAGAAGCAACGTTCCACCGAATGATTTTTGATCACAACACGCTACTGGGCAGGTGTTCAAACCCATTGCGAACTATTTCTTTCAAGTAGAGGCTCAGCCCTTGTTCTCTGAGAACCCAGTGCCTTTGGCCTACTTTCGAAGATCAGCCGGTAACATAGGCAACCGCCTGCTATTTTGCTGAGACAGCATGCTATCTTTCAACATGACAGACTCATCATGTTAAACGTGTTTGCGTGAGTCACATTGCAGGCAGCGGCCCGAAAGACTGACGAATCTTTCGAGTCGCTGCTTTGTGAAAGCCGGCCTGACGATTCGTGGGGAGCTTGAAATAAGCCCATGCCTTTAGACGGCGGATCACAATATGTCGACATTGAATACTTCTAGTCAGATATCTGACGTATGTACTGCACACATAACCATAGGAATACAGACAAATGCTTTTTATCAACCGAGAACGGGAATTACTCGTTCGAAAAAATTCCTTTCCAACAAAGTACATATGCATAAAAAACAAGCAGAAGTAAAATAACTTAGATGGCAATATATAATGCCTTCTAATTATATCTCTATTTGTTCATGAAAAAGAAAAGAAATATTAAACTTCTCATAGTTTAACCAATCAAATGAGACCGCAGATCATTGCTGCCAAAAACTAATTTTCTGCGTTATTTAATTGGGTGATAGGTAGATATTTTGATATTCAAAGGCCAGCAAAAACGATACATAAAACGAAACGAAAAACTAGTATACATGCACTGCATATTAAATAAAACGGAACGAAACGCTGTCAGATAAATAGTACATAAAAATTGTTCCTCTCTCAAATTAATAATTCAATAATAAATCTATTTCGCCCATAGAATTTTTTTAAATTGGTAGTGTAATTCCTTGTCAGAGAGTACTTGGCATCAATGGTGACGAAAGAAAGCCTCGATACTCCTTAGATGTATGGATCAGGAGCCTCACCACCGGACATATTTAGTGTCATTTTCAGAAGATTATATAATGCACTCATTCTTATTCTTATTATGTGGATTACCTATAAGTTGCAAAATAGAGACTAAATCAATGTTTCATGCGTACTTCAATATCAATGATATATATATATATATATATATATATATATATATATATATATATATATATATCATTGATATATCATTGAAGGCAAAGCTCTTCAAATGAATCGAGCTCTCGGTAGCCGTTAAGCGGATATATGTGTAAACAAAAACAAATGTGATACATAAGCGTTTAAATTTTCTTCGCTTGCGCTGGTTTCTTCGTGGTTGAGCGGTAGAATCATGGCGTGGCGTTACAGTCAGCCAGGCTTCGATCCAAGTTTTGTGAATCTAGCCTGTCTAGCCACACTGATGAGTTCTGAAAGAACGAAACAGTCGGTCTGTGGATGACAATGTATATATATATATATATATATATATATATATATATATATATATATATAGGCCTGTGTGTCTGTGAGTGTTAGAAGGAATGGAAGAGAGAAAATGGAACGAAATCCGACGCTATGAATATGTACAAATATATGAAAAAAAAAAACAGGTCTTAAGAAAATTATTTTATTCTTGGTTGAATTATTTGGCAAGTTTAAACGTTTCAGTTTTTTAAACATTAAACCTTCTTCAGGACAATTGAATCTGTGATGTATCTTCTAAATTTAAATTAGATTTTTGTTTCGTGAATGATACGAAAGAAAAAATGTTGTAAACATTCTATTTTCATCAGAGTCGTTATGTTTTAAAACTTTATCATGTAATTAATGATCTGAATTTATTTTAAAAACGTAAGGTATTCCCTTTTTAAGTAAAACCGAAATGTTTTACGTTGGTAAATAGTTCACCGATCATCAAAATAATCCTATGAAGACCTTACAGAGGTGACTTCATTAAAAAAAAACATAGCCAACGGAAAACCATTCAAACTGCAAACACGTATGAGATCAAGTTTCATTGAATACCTCATTAACAAGGCCTTGCGCCATACATGTTCTCTAATGAAAGCATCAAGCTGGAAATATACACATATGTAAGAACAAAATAAATAAATCCTAGAAAGTAGAAATCACTTCGTGAACCTACACATTTAAAAAATATATATCTATTCTTAAAAGGTCACAGACAAACTACCAAACTGTCCCGCAGATTACTTCTTGTTGATCTAATGGGTAATTATTTCTCTTTGATACACAAAAATAAATGCATCTTACTAAACCGCGGCACTCTCACAAATAATTGGCCAATTTCAGAAAAAAAAAATTAGCTTAAAACTTAGAATACGTAAATACATCTGACGTGGATGCGTATTTCAACAGTCTCGGCCATTCATAGTCACGTGATTCTGATTTTAATTTAATCCCATTCAAACCAATATCAATGGTTTGCGCGTCCAAACAAGACATCAACAACACGCGATGAACGCTCTCATGCTAAAAAAAATCACAGATCACTGACAACATCTGATAATCTATGCCGTCGATGTATCTCCATCCAAAACAATGACCAACGAAGTTCGAAAGTACATGAATTCAGGTTACAACATGAGCAACATGAGAGATTTCGGACAATCATTCACTAGCCTCTATCTACATCGTATCATCTCGCCAACAAACAGGAAAGCGATTATAAAAAAAGGTCAACACAAAATCCTTTATTTGTCTAAAGTTAGGATATTGACCTGAAAATCTTTATCATTTAGATAATTCGGACTATTGTCTTCATCTTTATTGCTATATTCCCAAGTCTTTTCCGTCGATGCGTTCTACAGCTTATTCAGGTGTTTCTTGTCGAACTCGAGAAGTTAAATGTAAAAACTAAATATATTTCTGTCATCTTTAATAAAACATGTTGGCAAGAAAATCTACAACCTAAATCTACACGCACATAATATATATGTAGATATATAGATAAATGTTTTTTGTTGGTCTATGAGAGAAAAATTGTAAAAACTTTAAAATGAATTGGTCCACAACTGAATTTGCTTTTCAGTCATTTATGTTTCTTCAAAACTTGTTTCTGACGTCTAATGTCGTCTTCAAGAAGCTAATGGCTGGTTTGAGTATTCCCTTCGTTTTTTATAGAGGCAAATGTTTTGATAGCGTTGTGGTTCTTTTAAATTCATTTTTAATTAGTTTCATTTATATATATATATATATATATATATATATATATATATATATATATATATATATATATATAAGTCTGTTCATACCGGTCTACTTTTTTAAATGATGAACTATTAAAAAATCTATCGCCTCGCTTGTAAATTTTTTACAGAGTTTTAAATTCAGAGGTTTTAAAATTCACAAACGAAAAAAAAGGACACTGCAAGTTACTAAACACAAACTTTAAATAAAATCTTATCGTTGATATGTCTGTTTACCAAGTCCTTCAACCGCACATATCAATAAAATTTGAACAACTGAGACAAATTATTTTGAAATAATTCGGAATATAATTTAATAAGACTAAAAAGACAAACTTAAAAAAGGCAATAGTTCTTTGAGAGGAATAGTCCATTTGAAATCGTGCAAGAATTTGATTATACTACCAAATGGTTTATAAACAAATCAGAATCCATTTCAGACAGTGAGTTGCTCAAAATTTCCTGAGATTTTAGGATACAAGCGATTCACTAACCCCCCGCTAAAAGACCAGACCTTGCATTAAATCGAAAAAATGCCGTAGATTTTGCAGTCTCACTGACTACGAAGTAAACATCAAAGAAAGCGGAAAAAATAACAAATATTTGGAGCTTGCCAGCGTCCTAAAAACACCCTGTGGGCCTTAGGGTAACAGTAATACGAATTCAAGTAGGTGTGTATTGAATATTCCCCAAGGGGTCGGAGAAGGGACAGGATGTATTGGAAATCAGTGAAAAATCCAACCCATCAATACTACAGCATTGCTAAGGTTAGCCAGTATTCTTCCAAGAGACCAGAGGAGACTCAGGTTCTAGTGAAAAACATTTACCATGTTCTGGTGTGAAAATCTCACAAGGAGTACGATCAGTCATATAATAAGTGAACAACAAATTTGCATAAAACGATTGTAAAACTAGACTCGACTTGATGGGGAAAGTGATCCACGGGGAATGGTGCAAGTAATTTGAATTTGATCATACGAAAAATGGAATATGAACAAACAAGAATCCCACTAAGAAAATTTGAAGAACCAAGTTCTCTTGGATTTTAAAATATAAACTGCTCGCCTAATCTCAGCCAGACAACCGGACCTAGTGATAGTCAACAAGAAAAGCGACCCTGTCGAATTGTGCAATTTGCCGTTTCGGTAAACTATTGAGAAAAAATTAAAAGAAGGTAAAAAGAGGGATGCTTATTTGGACTTCACTAAAGAGGTGAAGAAGTTATGGAACGTGAAGGTAATAGTGATTCCCTTTGTAGTTGGCGCCCTTGGAATGATCTGCAAAGAATTGGTAAAGGGACTAGAAGACTTAGAAATAAGAGGATAAGTAGTCACCATCCAAACTACACCGTTTCTAAGATCGGGCAGAATACTGAGAAAAGTCCTCGAGACTTGCGAAGACTTGCTGTCACTCAAACTCCATCAAAAATGCATCAGCTAACTTTGGTGAGATAAAATCTCAATGGAATAAAATAATAATAATAATTGACCATACGAACAAATGGTATATACACAAACCAGCATCTGTCCTAGAAAATGACACACATAAACTTCTATGGGACTTTGACATACAAACCGATTCTCTCATCTCAGCCAGAAGACCAGACCTTATAATAAACAACAAACAAAAAAGAAAATTTGCAAATTTGAACATTTTACTGTCCCGGCTGACCACAGAATAAAACTGAAAGAATGGGAAAAGAACGATAAGTACCTCGACCTTGCTAGGAAATTGAAAAAAATATGGAACATGAAGGTGAAAATTGAAACAATCGGAATTGGTGCTTTTAGTACAGTAACTAAAAGATTAATAATGGGTCTGAATGACTTGGAGGTTGTAGGACGAATGGAGGCCATCCAAACTACAGCATTATTGATAACGGCCAGAATACTGAGAATAGTCCTGGAGACTTGAGGAGACTTGCTGTCACGCAAGCACAAGTGGAAAAGCCATCAAGTAATGTGAAAAACTCTCGAGGAGTAAATAATAATAATAATAATAATAATAATAATAATAATAATAATAATAATAAAAATCAGAAGAAGAAGAAGAAGATAAATCACAACAACAACAGGATCAGAAGATTGTGTACACTCCATTACTTGTAACATTTGTGATCAGATTTACACAGGCGAAACTTTCAGGACTATCGCAAAACGTTTTTTGAGGACATTCGAAATTTTAAATTTGGAGATTTTCAGAATGCTTCGGTTTAATTCAATTTAGAAACCAAATAAAGAATTAATTTTAAAGATTCGAAAAAAAGTCATCAATCAGTACAGAAATAATGTAAAATCTGCATTATTTTTTATTATAATCCTTTAAAACAAAAACCGAGTTCTTTTAACACATCCCTGTTTCGTTAAATTGGTTTTCAATAGTAACAATATCCGTAATTCAATTTTTTTTTGTTAAATATTACTTAATCATACTTACGTGGGGGATTCAATAAGTTTCCAGACTTTTTGGTACAGGCATTTAAAATTGTTGCAGATGCTTGAAAATTCAGTGTGTTATTGCTATACATCTTATGAGACGACTGACCAATTTTTATGATCTCAGCTTCAAACGAACTGCTACAGCTGGAATTGGAATACACCCTACTAAAGCTTGATTGTCACAGCTGATGAATTTCAAAAATGCAATCTGGGCGTGAGGACACTTTAAAAGAACGATATGCAATAAAATTCTGTTTTAAACTGGGAAAAATGCCTCAGAAACGTATGGAATGTTTCAGACTGCTTTTCGATCATCTTTCATGAATCGAGTATCAGTTTTTGAGTGGCATAAGAGATTCAAGGAAGGCAGGGAGTCTGTGAGGGATGATGAAAAGTGTGGGAGGAGTAAGGAAGTCAGAACACCAGAGTTGATTGGCCAAAGGGTTAGGGGTAGGGGTAGGGTTAATCTGTTGAGGTTTTAAGGGAGTTCAGGAAGAGATTCCGTCGGAAGGGGCCAGCACTCCTCAAATCGGGTCAATGGTATTTCCACCGGGACAATGCACCAGTCCACAACTCCATCCTTGTTACAAACTATTTGACCAAGATGGGCATCAATACAGTTCCTTACCTTCCCAATAGTCGAGACCTTGCTCCCTGTGACTTTTGGTTATTCCCTAAGCTCAAAGGCTGTCATTATGAGACAATTGAGGAGATGAAAGAGGCAGTGACGAAGGTTATTGACACGCTCACACAAGAGGACTTCCATGAGACCTTCCAGAAGTTGTTGGAACTGTACAACAAGTGCATTGCAGCTGGAGGAGATTACTTCAAAGGGGACTAGAGTTTCATGTGTGAGCTATCAAAAAAGTGCCCATACGAAAAAAAGTCTGGAAACTTATTTAATTATCCTCGTACATTCAATATTTTTGTTCTGAATTCTTAACAACAAAGATGTTAAAAAATCGAACACAACAAAGTGATATGACTCTAGTTTGAAATTGAACGAGATCAACTTTGAAGCAGGTATTTATTATCGTTTTCTTCCTTTTTATTTATTTGAATATATATATATATATATATATACATATATATATATATATATATATATATATATATCATCATCATCATCATCATCATGTCGTGCCACAAGCAGGGATATCTTTTACCCTCTCTCGCCACTTCTCCCAATTGTTTATCGCTTCTGGCAGGTCTTTAGGGCTGTATCCCGTATCCTTACATAGCTGCTGGATGTATGTTCGAGCTGGTCGTCCTGCTTTTGCCCGGCCATATGCGGGGGTCCATAGGACTACATCACTTATGAGCTCGTCCCTGGTTCTCTAGCAGTGACCTGCATGTCTGGTTCAGAAGCGGGTTCTTTCCATCGACTATAATGTCGTAAGATGCGTGTTTGAACTCCACTCAAACAATTACATTTACTTCCGGACTATTAAAGGGAGAAAAAGTATAAATCCTCAGTTATGAGATACTATTTTTGGAAATCCGTTCTTAGAAGTGACGAGTATATTTCTACAAACCTTCATTTAATATATTAGGCATCTATCCAGTTGATGTACTGTGCATTCTAGCTCTCTCTCTCTCTCTCTCTCTCTCTCTCTCTCTCTCTCTCTCTCTCTCTCTCTCACGCACACACACACATATTCACATACACACACATATACACGCATGCACACACACACACACTCGATGCACACTTCAAAATCCTATCACAAATAGAAATACCTTTTACTGTTAACCCTGCATAAAAATGAGTAATACACCCATTTACAACTACAGTCTTTTTTTTCACTGTCAAACTTAAAATTAAAAACACATTTATACACTAATATTTTACAATTTTTAAAAATCTGAACACAAACTAAAATGTAGAAAACATTATGTAAAAAGAAAAACATTTTTTCTTCCTTTAAACCAAAAAAACAAAAATTGCATGTCTTTTGACAAATATTGTATGCCAAAAAATCGGTGATTTATTCGCATATTCCCGGTGCCATTACAACCGAAAGGCAGTCGACAGATGGCACAACGGTTTGATTCTCATATGACCACCATTCCCAAAGTTGTACAGAACGAATAAATTAGACTTTGGGGATGTATGTTTTTGCTTTTTCGTCATTTTGATTTTCATTATTTTCTTGTCGATGACGCCATTTGTTGATTTTTTTTTTCTAAAAACATTTTCAGCCCATTTAAAAAATATTATAATCTAATTTTTTTTTATCAATGAAGCTGGCACTGTGTGCATTTTAGATCTTGTCTGTTCAAAAATTCATTTAAAATTGCAAGACTCGTGGCTAAATTTACTCTGAAAGGCATTCGACGGTTAGTTTGATTTTCCTACGGATGCATATTTTTGTTATAATAAGGTTCATAAATGGATGATATTGTCCTTAATATTATTAGTATTTCTATCATTCAATTAATATCGCCTTTCTTTAATGTGATATAAATATTATTTAAATATATCTCTTTAGATTGGTTAGTTAAAGTTATAATTGTTTCCTAAGAATTATAATTTGCTTGTTTAAATCATTCAACCATGTACATAATATTTGTTTTCGGCAGTGATACATCGTAAAACAATGTGCAAATTATTTGTATTGCATTAAAATACTTGATATACTATGTGCAAATTATTCGTATTCGATCAGAATAATTCATATCTTACGACAGTCGGAACATTATTTGTTTGTGGTTTGGTTGTATTTCATGGCATATCAATTTTTGAAGGGTATTTAATGCCAAATGCTGTTTATATATATATATATATATATATATATATATATATATATATATATATATATATAATTTGTAAACGAATAGTTTGCATGTAACATTTTAAACAAGTCAAAGGTTCGTTGTGTGCAAGAAGCCATATTATATCAAGTATTCCAATCAAATATAAATAACTTTCCTTTCCGCCACACAGTTATAGGGTTTTAAGTAAGTCAGTAAGTAAGTAATAATAATAAAAATATTAATAATAATTTTGACATCCAAACAGATCACTTAATCTCGGCCAGACGATGAGACCTTACAATAATCAACAACAAAAAGAGAACTGGCAGAATTATAGACTTGGCTATCCCGGTTAACCTCAGAGGGAAATTAAAAAGTGTGAAAAGAAGAATAAATACTACGACCTAACTTGGGACCGGAAAAAATTATGGAACATTAAAGTGAAGATTATCTATTATAACTAATGCTCTTGGTACAGTCATCAAAGGATTAATAAAAGGACAGCAGGACTTAGAAATAAAAGGACGAGCGGAGACCATCCAAATTACTGTATTACAGAGATCGACCCGAATACTGCGTAGAGTCCTGGAAACCTTAGGAAACTTGCTGTCACTCAGAATCCAGTGAACGACTATCAGCTAACGTTGGTGTGAAAAAACTCCCAAGAAGTAATGATAATTTGACCATTCGAACAAATGGTTTCTCCGCAACTCAGAATCTGACTAGGAAAATGAGACGTACAAACTATTCTGGGATTTTTAGATACAAAAGGATTACTTAATCTTGGCCAGATGAATAGACCTTATAATAATAAACACCAAAAAAGAGAGCCTGCAGAATTGTAGACTTTGCTGTCCCGGCTGACTACAGGGTAAAACTGAAAGAAGGCGATGAGAAGAATTGGAAAAAAAAAATGTTGAACAGGAAAATGTCGATGATACCAATTTTAATCGGTGCTCTTGGTACAGTCACCAAAGGATTGGTAAAATAATAAAAGGACTTGGAAATAAGCGAATGAGTGTAGACAATCAAAATTACACCATTATTAAGATCAGCCAGAATACTGCGAAGAGTCCTGGAGCCACGATGCGACTTGCTTTCACTCAAGCTCCAGTGAAAACCATCAGCAAACGCTGGTGTGAAAAACTTTCAAGGAGTAAATTAATCATAATTCTTAGCAAACAATCATAGTTCAAAGTAAAGTTGGCGACCTTAGACGAGGGTAACCCGAAGGCTTCCTTTTCAATAGCTACTACACCAAGGTGCAGGGGAGGGTGCTACTCCATTCCCTAGATTGCTCTTTGCCCTTGATCCTTACTGTATAATTCTGAGAGTTAATGATGGAGTTGCCCGTGGTGTAATGGGTATCGTCGTAGGAAATGGACACGGCGACACGAGTTCAACTCCTGGACGAGACTGATTGCATTTCACATAGCACTAATACTCTTGGGAAAGGTATGAATCCAATTATTCTCCCTCCAGCTATGGGTAAATAGAAGGGCAGACTGATTCTTCAGCCTTGGTAAGGCAACTTGTCTAGGAGAAGGTAAACTCTGAATTTAAACCTGTTAAACTCCGCTTAAGGAAGGCAGCATCAATACCATTTTTTGAGGTTTTGGTGTGAATCGACCTGGGATTAAACCCTGGTCTCCCGAACCATTGTGCGAACACTTTACTTATTAGGCCGGTAGTTTAAAGTAATTATACCTAATTCTTATAATTTTCCCATTTATATGATATCAAATATTCCTTTCGACTACACGTTATTTGGGGAATGTGTAGAACGCCTTCATTACCGTTAGTGTTCTATCTATGAGACAATTAGAACTGTTTAACTATTTAACCGTGTGCAAACAAATGATTGATGCTAAATTGAATTCTTAGAGTTACATAGCAATACTAAAAACGTTTGAACTGTGTGCAAATAAAACTATTTTTGCAAGACAGCAAATGATTAATACAAAATAGATTTATTCGAGTTAGATAGCAATATTAGTAGTCTAAATTTCTGGACGAAGCTTGTTGATTTTTATCATTAAGGTTTTTCGGACTATTGTCTTCATCTTTATTGTTATTTCCACAACGTTTCGGCCGATATATCCTCCGGCCTTCTTCAGGTGTTTGTCGAACTCGGGAACCTTCACGGAACTTCGAACTACGTCCTTTATTGAAACCACGGGGGTCACCTGTTCTGATTCCGTTTGCCATAACCGGGTACAAGTGTTAAGTATCCCTGTATATTACTCGCCTGTAGTGAGGATTGAACCTGCAACTTTCAGATGATTGTCTTCTTAGAAGCTCAGGGAACCAATGCCTATACATAGCGTAACGGTTATAGGGGTTGGTTTTCTCCCATATATTGGTCCGAAAGTGAACGTAACTATGTACCTGAAGTTCAAACACGCTTCTTACGACGTTATAGTCCAACACGTTAGAATGTCATGGAAGGAACTCTCTTCTGTGTTGTTTAATGTTTTATCTAATATATATATATATATATATATATATATATATATATATATATATATTCTTATTAGAAAAAAAAGAAAAAGGAAATGAATACCTGTTTTATCTAATATATATATATATATATATATATATATATATATATATATTCAAATTAGAAAAAAAAGAAGAAAAAGGAAATAGATACCTGCTTCAAAGTTTACCATGTTGAATTTCATACTAGAGTCACATTACTGAGCGTATGTATGTGAGTGAGCTGAGAGTTCAGGAGACAAGGTAAAGATGGAAAACACAAGACGGTAGTAAGGAGAGAGAGAGAGAGAAATGTGGGTGCGAAAAATGAGTTGACGCTACAGAAGTAGAAACGACAATTTTAGAGAGAAAGGAGTTAGAATGTTTCCGCGAATAAGAAGGATATTAAATCAGAAGAACAAAAACAGATTTTGGGAGGGAAAGTCTAAAAAATAAAATCGTAAAGATTGCTAATTATTTTGATAAAAACAATAATTCCAGAAACGAAAAGCGGCGAGAAGAGAGTTGAGATTATACCTATACTATGATAGTGTTATATAATAGCCGAGGGATTTCGGTTCATGCCTTTGAGTTTAGTTAGGCTGAGAACCTTTCGGCGTAGCACATGTGTAAGTTGGGTGCAACATTGAGGCAGGTGTTAACGCGGGTACGTGATGGCGGATGGAGGTGTCACTCAGATGTCACAATAATCCGAGACAAAACGGGTGACAGGGTGCGGGTGACGTCACACAACAGAAGCGCGCGGAGGTTTGTGTGAGAATCTGAAGAAAGTCAGAGTTGGAAACTAGACGCCAAACGAGAAGGATTGACTTTTGGAGCTCGCAGACGCGAGGCGAACTTGCGCCCTATGGGATGCCGCTCGAGACGGGGGCCAAATGAATAAGACAACATAGAAGATTGTGTCTCTCCTCCTTACGTCGAAACCTTTAACTCAAAGTTAATAAAAAGGTTCCGTACCTGAACAAGAAGTCGTTACGTGTTTTCGAATTCCGAGATTCCTATGTTCTTTATATGTTCTCTCGTTATGAACATTCGATGTCCATTTTACCCATTTCGCACATGGCCATATTCGTGTCTCTGACTACGCAACAATAGTTGTGAACTTTCGAGCAACCTAGCTCCTCGTGAAAGTTTACTGAGGGTACCGACTATTGCACTGTACGTTGGTAGACTCCCTCATGCCGTAGCTGGAGTCGATGTAAACGAGTTCGAACTCCAGTTACGCTATTACGTTCAATCTCGGACTAATTCTTTTGGGAGAATAAATATCTTTATCCGCTAGCTATGTCTCACTGCTTTTCTGGTACAAAGATGGCTTTGGTAGAAAATAATCCACGTAGGTAGAAATATCATTAAAACGAAGAAATCAAACCAAACCACAGTAGGACCGAGAGTGCAGGGTTACTGTGTTTGTGTCAAATACTACACGTAATAGATAAACTACTTGGCTGCTGCCTCTAATAAAACGTGTTTGAACAACACTCACTCCATTATGTTAACCTTTTAAACGGTATGATCACCTTTATCAACCCAACTATGGGTTAAATAGTACTATTGCAGTTACTCTACAAGGATTTATTTGGCGTTAAATAACCCATGAAGGTTAATATGCCAGTGAACAAAAAACGGAACCGATATGTACGTTTGTCTGTGACTGGGTACTTTTTAAACATCGTCTGGGAGGCTTGTTTCTCGCTGCGTTCCCACCGTTGTGGACTGATTTTATAACACTCACACACACATATACATATATATATATAATATATTCAAGTCGCACTGACAGCAAGATATCCTTGACTCGCTTGCCATCTACCGCTATCATAGATCAGTCCTGATAGGTTCTCTAGGTAGCATCTTGTGTCCGCATAGAGCTGATGTATTTGAAATTTTGCTTTTTGGCCAACACGAGAGTGTCTATGTATACGAGTCTATAGGGGAACATCACATGAGCTCGTCCTTACTTCTACAACAGTGACCAGCGTGTTTAGTTTGACTTGTTTGGATGGTTTGTGAGATAAGAGGTTACTGGCCGTACAGTTACTGTTTTAAGATGTGTTGCTTTCAGAATCCGTTCAAGAGAGCACTTAACGTTTGGGAGTGTCTCCCCCCACACGCACATATTTATGTGTGCGTGTGTGTAGGGGGGTGTATGTGTGTGCGTGCGTATGTATGTCTGTGCGCGTGCGTATGTGTGTGCATGTGTGTGGGTCTGTATGTGTGTGTATGTGTGTGTCTGTGCGTTTGCGTATGTGTGTGCGTTTGCGTATGTGTGTGTGCGTGTGTGCGTGTCTGTGTAAGCGATCGTGTGTGTGTGTGTACGTTTGTGTGCGCATGTGTGTGTGTGTGTGTGTGTCTGTGCGTTTGCGTGTGTGTGTGTTTGTGTGTGTGTGCGCGTGTCAGTGTGTGTGTGCGTATCAGTGTTTGCGTGTCTGCTTGTGTGCGCGCGCACGCGTGTATGTGTGTGTGTGTGTGTGTGTGTGTGTGTACGTGCGGGTTGTATGATGACATTGTCTTTGTGTATGACTATTTACAAGTAGTTTATACAGTTTGCCAGATGAAGCCAATTCAAGTCAGACACGATGCCTTTAGTCCTTTTTTTTAATATTCTATTTCTCTTGATATTATTCTATTTCCGTTGCTAGCGTATTTCTTTGTAATTTTCCTTATGAAAACGATAAAACTTTTTTTTTAAAAGTCAATCTTAACACTTGCAAACAACTAATGATGACTTATGATAGGTCAGTCAGGACAATTTTGGTAAATTTATATACCCACTCCAACCTAAAACTAAAACACTTGTCAGGAAACTTAAAAGGATCCTAATAAAATTATATAGATAAAATATCTTTGTTTTGTAATCAAACATGATAACACACACACACACACACACACACACATACATATATATATGCACGGATATCCCTGACACTCTCTCGCCACTTCTCCCTGTCATTTATCGCTTTTGGCAGGTCTTCAGGGTTACATCCCGTATCCTCACATAACTGCTGTATGTATGTTAAAGCTGGTCGTCCTGCTTTTGCTTGGCCATGTCTCGGGGTCCATAGGAGTACATCACTGATGAGTTCGTCCTTGCTTCTCCAGCAGTGTCCTGCGTGTCTGGTTCGTCTAACTTGTATAGTTTTTGTGATGAGAGGCAAGTGGCCGTATAGTTGTCTTGTGGGGTTTTGTCACCTGGACGACCTCGGATTAGCCAATAGATATATATATATATATATATATATATATATATATATATATATATATATATATATATATATATATATATATATATATATATATATCGGATTGAATAATTCTTTCTAGGATCAGAAAATTTAATAGTCAAATGTGCCACGGTCGTATATATTTATATTTTTATGAAATAATTACCCTCACAATTCATATTTATATCTTTTCCTCGCATGACATTCCGTTGATCCGCGTCACAAATAAAACATTTTTCTTAGACAATAAATAAGATAATAAATAAATGGAAAAAATAGATTAGTAAAAAAATGACTTTATAAAAACTAAAATATACTTTCGTCTTTTCCTATGGCATTTTGTTGCAGACAGCTTGAGAAAAATATTTAGCATTAGAAATAGATAAAGAAAGAAAGATTGAAGGAAAGAAATAAAGAAAGAAAAAAAGAAAGCGAAGGTAGCTTCATAAGTTTCGTGATAGCTTACAAAGAAGGGAGTTAATATAAGCTTGGCAAGTATTACGTTATATATATATATATATATATAAAGTAAAGTTGGCGACCGTAGTCGAGGGTGACCTGAAGGCTTCCTTTTCAATAGCTACTACACCAAGGTAGAGGGGGGTGCTACTCCTTTCCCTGGTTTGACCCACTTTACCCTTGATACGTACCTTATAATGATGAGCGTTAAGCAAAGAGGTGTCAAGTACCATTTTTAAAGTCTTTGGTGGGACCCGACTTGGGTTTGAACCCTGGTCTCCTGGACCATTGGTGAACCTGTCTGATGAATGTGTAAAGCATGAAACCCATGGTCACTGGCACTACTATGTTATATATATATATATATATATATATATATATATATGTGTGTGTGTGTGTATATATATACGCTCTATCATTGAAATTGAGCACTATTTAATAATACTGCCATATTTGATCGTCCAAGGTACTGATTATATATATTCAATATGTCTATATTTTTGTTCCCTCTTTTGGGTGATATTTTTCTGTCGCAGTGATGAGCTATTCCACAAAGTACAATTTTTGTATTTTGTATAAGCAGGAACAGCTAAAAATCTAGCTGATATATTTATCTGTTCTTTTCTTGATCATACACAGAGATACCAGAATAACTGGCACATCAGTAGTTATTAAGTATTACATTTTTAAAATTTCTTTTTCCAGGTATTTGTATTTGATTATTTCATCACTTTAATTATCTGT
Organism: Sepioteuthis lessoniana; assembly: GCA_963585895.1. Classification (NCBI taxonomy): domain Eukaryota; kingdom Metazoa; phylum Mollusca; class Cephalopoda; order Myopsida; family Loliginidae; genus Sepioteuthis; species Sepioteuthis lessoniana. The sequence continues at coordinate 95,967 of CAUZXS010003699.1, forward strand.
TGGTTCTTACATATACGTTTTTCCTTTATAGTCGTTAACCTAGTTATCTTTACTTATTCTTTCAGTTTGGATAGCAAGCCTCCAAGAAGAGAAGCTCTTTTGACTTCTGATATCGGTCCTGCTTAATATTTATACCATTTTTCAGATTCCAATATTCCACAGATTTCGCATATTTTTCTATCTATCTTTTATTGTGTAGGTTTTTCACCAGCTGACACTAGTGATGTTTTTGTGGAATCTGAGTGACAACAAGTTCCCTCTGGTTTCCAGAAATCTTCTTGGTATTTTAGATAAATGAACTCGATTTTTTTATGGAATCGATTCTTCAGTTAATTTCTTGTTCCTTAAATCTCTCCAACAAATCTTATGAGACTGTTTCAAGTGGAAAATGACATGGTAGCTTTTAGGAAATCATTACTGGAAAAACTTAAATTGGCAAAATTGATAGTGGTAGGACTGACACTGGCAAATGGCCACTGGGAAATTGACCCTAGCCAATCACACAGGCAAAACTGACATTGGCAAATCACCAGCAGCAAAACAGACACTGGTAAACCGTAACTGAGATTTGACACAAGCAATTACCACTGGAAAAAATTGACCCTGGCAAATCTTCACTGGCTAAACTCAAACAGGTTAATCGCCACCAGCAAATCACCACTGGGAAAACTAACTTTGGTAAAACGGTACAGTTAATTTGACACTGAGTTATCACCACTGGTAAAACTGAAATCGGTAAATCATGACTGGGAAATTGACACAGGCAAATCGCCACAGGCAAAAATGACACTGGTTAATCGTCACTGGGAACATTGACACGGAGAAAGTGTCACTGTCAAAACAGACCCTTTTAAATTGACACTGGGAAAACTAAAACTAAATCGCCACTGAGGAAACTGACACTTGCACTCATTCACAAGCAAAAGACGTAAAGCGCCACTGGGAAATTAATACTGGGAAATTGACACTGGGAAAACTGTAACTGGTAAATCGCCACCGTGCAAATAACCACCGTGCAAATCGCCACCGTCCAAATTGCCAATGAGAAACCTGGCACAGGAAAATCGTCACTGATGGAAATGAAAATAGTAAACTGCCACTGAAAAATTGTCACTGGCAAATCGCCACTGGAAAACTGGCACTGGCAAATTTCCACTGAAAAACTGACTCTGGTACATCACCATTGGCAAAACTTACACTGGCAAATCGCCACTGGGGAAGTAGTACTGGTAAAACTGTCACTGGCAAATAGTCGCTGAGTAACTGATTTTCATTATTTTACTCGTTTAAGAGTTTTTCATTCTAGCCTTAACCGATGATCTTCCTCTAGATTTTGAGTAACAGCAAGTTTCCTCAAGTCTCTAGGACTCTTTTCAGTATTCTGGACAATATCAACACGGCTGTAGTTTGGATTATCTCAACTCGTCCTTTTATTTCCAAGTCCTACAGTCTCTGTATCAAACATTTGGTAACAATATCGATCACGCTAATTACAATTTGTATCACAGTCAATTTCATGTTCAATAGTTTGTTTTTTTTTAGTTTTTTTTTTTCAGGTTACTGGCAAGGTCTAAGTACTCATCACTCTTTTTGTTTTTTTACAGTTTTATCCTGTGATCAGCTGGAATTGCAAAGACCACTTTTCGACAAGTTCTGTTTTTTTTTGTGGGGGGGTAAAACTATCACTAGATCTGGTCGTCTGGACGATATTTAGTGATCAGGTTGTATCTCAAAACCACAGAGAAATTTGTACATCTCATGTTCTGAGGCGAATTTTGAGTTTTGCATAAAGCATTTGCTCCTATGGCCAAATTTAAACTTTCTGCTCAATTTCCAGTTACACTGGTAAACCACAACTGGAATTTGCCCACCCAATCGTGTCAAGTCTTACACTCTTTTTTTTTTCTTTTTTCTTCTCAGGGTATCTGCTGGTATCTATTACGATCGCATAAATGACAGCAAGTGTCTTCAAGTCTCCAAGATTCTCCTTAGTATCCAAGCCGATTTTGATAAAGTCGAGATCGTTTCAATTATTCCACTAATCTCTTTTTAATCCAGTCTGTTGGTAAGGTTTTTGAGGGCTGTTCCAAGGGCTCCAACTAAGATAAGTAAAACCGTCACCTTTATATTCAACAACTTTTTGATCTCTCAGGCACATTCATGTTCCACAACTTTTTTAATCATTTAGCAAGGATCAGGTATTTTCCCTGTTTTTTTTTTTTACCTTCCTTTAAGTAGTATATTTGCAAATGGATAAACCAATTTTTAGTTTTACTTCAGATAAAATTAGGGTATGCTTATCTGCAAACACTGCTTTTATGCTGTCTTTACATGCTAATTATTATTTTCTGCCTGATGATAACAGTAAACAGCATGAAATCCTGGGTCGCAGATGAGCAGCCATGCTATCAAATATCTATACATAAAAACTAATATATATATATATATATATATATATATATATATATATATATCGGGTTGACGTCCACGAAATGGAAGGAGAGGTATTCTAACCATAAATTTACCTTCTCCCACGAACACCTAAAACACCATACAGCACTATCGAAACAATTCTGGTGTTTAAAAAACAAAGGGTTAACCCCTGAGATAGAATGGTCTATTTTGACGGTAGATGCAATTTGTGCTTAGCAGAGAAAATACTTATGTTGACACATAAATTGCCTGATAAGTTATTAAATAAGAGAAGTGAATTAATAGCTAGATGTAGACATAAGACAAAATATAAACTATAGACTAATTTTTTTTTTTAAACATAGAAATAAATAGTGAAACCAGACAAAAAACGTATCCAATATACACACAAGGAAAAAATAGGTAGCTAAATAAATAGTATCGAAATTAATATAAGCATTAATATTTCTCTTAAAAGTTAATTATCAAACTTAACATGAAAAGAAAATAAATTAAATAAATAAATAAAAAAGTTTAATACCGTAATTATAACTGACGTAAGAATTTTGAAAATAAACAGGTAAATAAAAAAAACGGAAATTCAATAAAACGAGGAGGTAACTCTTTTAATCTCTTCTAACTCCCCCCACCCACGTGTCTATTCTGTTTTATTTATCCATTGGATGTGAAGAAGTCCTGTTATATTTTTTTCTTCGTGTTTTTGGTTCACACCAGAAACTGAAAAACAGGATGGAAATAAATTTATAATCCTAAAATAACCGGTCTTTGGTATTTTCTTTATATATATATATATATATGTGTGTGTGTGTGTGTGTTTGTGTGTGTGTGTGTGTGTGTGTGTGTGATTTGTAAGTGAAAAGTTTGCACTCGACACTTTGCTCTCAGCTGCATGGTTTCGAATTATTGATAACATTAATAAACCTAGGTAAAAGACTGAACACTTCTATGTGACTCATAGATGGGACCTTAAATTACATAACAGCACTGAGTCAGAGTGGACCTGAGAATCATGATAATGACGGTGCAATCCTCATTCTCCATACTCCCGAACTGGAGCCTCACCATTCAGACGTAGTTTAGCGTAAAACCTGGACAAACTCACTTAGAGCGATCCTTACAATACTTTCTTTATTAAACAAATTATTTTCTCATTAATCACAGCGTATATCTCTTTAGATAATCTGGTGACGTAGTGCTAGTGGTACCATTTGGTCTTTGAAGTACAATTAGTGACATGATTGGTTGGTTTGGTTTGCTTTATTTGTTTATTGGTATATCAGTCATTGTGGGTTATTTAATGCTCACCTTGTTGATGGTTGGTTTGGTTCGTTGGGTTTTATGGCATATCAACCTTTGTAGGTTATTTAACGCCAAATCAATTTTTATGCAAATAGTCAGTTCTATTTATTGCCCTAGTGGATAGAGAGTTTGCCAATGGTCCAGGACACCTGGGTTCAATCTCAGGTCGCGTCATACCGAAGACTTTTAAAATGGTACTTGATGCCTCCTTGCTTAACACACAGCAATACAAGGTACGTATCCAGGGTATAATGGAGCAATCCTGGGAAAAGAGTAGCGCGCTCCCCTACACCTCAGTGTAGTAGCTATTGAAAAGGGAGCCATCTGGACCCCCTCGACTATGATCGCCAACATTACTTACTATTTAAAACAATTCAGTTGAGCATAAGTAAACAGTTTAACTGTCAAAAACATTTCTATTTCAAACCATTCAGTTTTGTCAAACAGTTCTAATTCAGCTAATTCAGTTTAGTATAAGGATAGTTTTTTTTTACTCGCAGTTAAATGTCAAAACAGTTCTATATTAAACAATTCAGTTTAGTGTAAGTAGAGTTTCTATGTCAAAAACAGTTCTATTTAAAAAAATTCATTTTGGCATTAGCACGCAGTTGAAATGTAAATAAAATTTAATTGCCAAAACATTTCTATTTCAAGTTATTCAATTTAGTGAAAGAGTTCAATTTCAAACAATTCAATTTAGCTTAAGTATGCAGTTAGTTCTATTGAACCCATAGTTTACCCTATCAGGTGCTACCACACCGGGCCAGAGTGACCCTGGGCGCAATGGCAATGAAGTAGTGCTCCGCATTCCCCAAAGCTCCAGCATCACTGGAACCTCACCATCAGATTGCTTAATGTAATATCCGGACACTCACCGGCGGTGTCTTACCCCACTGCAGAGTTGCAGACGGTGTATTTAGCTGCCCCAGTCGACTAGGCAACCACCTTGTAGAAGACTGCGGTGAAATTATTTAACACGTATATGTTGTGGGGAATGAGAGGGATTTTAACTTTCCCAAATGTATTTGTTCCAAAAGTGAACATAATTGCAGGATTGGAGTACAAACTTATAATCAAACAGGTGACATTTCCACACTAGACGGAACCTCTGTGAAACTGGTATACAAATTCACCTACCTAGGAAGCAGCGTCATCCGAAACAAGCGTAATCATTCATATTTAGTTGCAATATTAAGTTTTTAATTGATGGTCTATCAGTATATCCAACATCTTTTCAAACATTATCTAAAACACATAATCCGAAATCTTTCCTGTTGATAGAACCTTGACCAGACTCCGACTTCAGGTCCGGGTATTATATATGGGATTAATTGTAACTAAAGGCAGAAACAATATTTCAGAGTGCTCCCGAAGAGTAGCCTCAACACCTGATGAAATTTAGTGGCATGAACGAGCCACCGCGGGCATTGGCCTCCATATCAATGCACACAAAACTGAATATACGCGCTTTAATCAAGTAGGCGACATTTCCACACTAGACGGAACCACTCTGAAACTGGTAGACAAATTCACCTACCTAGGAAGCAGCGTCTCATCAACCGAAAAAGACATCGACACACGGCGAACGAAGGCATGGACAGCAATCGATCGGCTATCGATGATATGGAAATCAGACCTGACTGATAAAAGGAAACTAGATATCTAGTTACATCATAATTACAGAAGTTATATTATAATCAATTTTAAATAAATAAATAAATAAGGGAAATACTTTAAATAACATCTATTAGTTGTCACCAAAAACAATTACTGACGCCGACTACGCCGATGACATAGCGATACTGCCAAATACACCCAACCAAGCCGAAACACTACTGCATAGTTTGGAACGAGCCGCCGCAGGCATTGGCCTCCATGTCAATGCACACAAAACGGAATACATGTGATTTAATCAAACAGGTGAAATTTCCACACTAGACGGAACCTCTCTGAAACTGGTAGACAAATCCATCTACCTAGGAAGCAGTGTCTCATCTACCGAAAAAGACATCGACACACAGCTAACGAAGGCATGGACAGCTATCGATAAGCTATCGATGATATGGAAATCAGACCTGACCGATAACCCTGGGCGCAATGGCAATGAAGTAGTGCTCCGCATTCCCCAAAGCTCCAGCATCACTGGAACCTCACCATCAGATTGTTTAATGTAATATACGGACACTCACCGGCGGTGTCTTACCCCACTGCAGAGTTGCAGACGGTGTATTCAGCAGCCCCAGTCGACTAGGCAACCACCTTGTAGAAGACTCCGCATTCCCCATACTAGGCAGTGGTCGTGTCGATACTGCTATATGGATGCACTACTTGGACGCTAACTAAACTGCTGGAGAAGAAGCTAGACGGCAATTACACAAGAATGCTGCGATCAATATTGAACAAGCCCTAGCGGCAACACCCCACAAGGAACCAACTATATGGCCACCTGCCTCCTATCACGAAAACTATCTAAGCTAGACAAACACATATGCAGGACACTGCTGGAGAAGCAAGGACGAGCTCATAAGTGATGTACTCCTATAGACCCCCACATATGGCCAAGCAAAAGCAGGACGACCAGATCGAACATACATAACGCAGCTATGTGAGGATACGAGTTGTAGCCTTGAAGACCTACCAGAGGCGATGAATGATAGGGAGAAGTGGCGAGAGAGGGTCAGGGATATCCGTTCTAGCAGCACGACATAATGATGATGATGATGATGATGGAGTACGAACTAACTTATTTTGAAGCCATAGACCAGCACTTTAACTATTAAGAACCTACCCTCCACTTCCAAC